>AWOL01S0051224.1:0-15030 GCA_000715115.1 Nicotiana otophora | reverse complement strand
ATTACATCCTACGTGAGGTGCACGAGGGCACTTGTGGGAATCATTTCGGTGCCGATTCATTAGTCCAAAGAATAATCAGGGTAGGATATTATTGGATCGATATGGGAAAAGATGCAAAGGAGTTTATTCAAAAATGTGACAAATATCAAAGGTTTGCACCAATGATCCATCAACCCGGAGAGCAACTTCACTCAGCCCTATCCCTATGGTCATTCATGAAATGGGGTATGGATATCGTCGGCCCTCTGCCAGTGACACCAAGTAAAGCTAAATTCATTTAATTTATGACTGACTATTTCTCTAAATGGGTTGAAGTATAGGCGTTCGAGAAAGTAAGAGAGAAAGAGGTTATAGACTTTATCTGGGATCATATCGTGTGTCGATTCAGGATACCCGCCGAACATAGTGTGTGATAATGGGAAACAATTTGTCGGCAGCAAAGTGACGAAATTCTTCGAAGACCACAAAATAAGAAGGATATTATCAACACCATATCACCCTAGTGGGAAAGGACAGGCTGAATCAATGAACAAAAGTATCAGTCAAAACCTAAAGAAGAGGTTGAATGACGCTAAAGTAAAATGGAGAGAAATCCTACCCGAAGTCCTTTGGGCATATCGAACAACATCAAAATCTAGTACGGGGGCAACCCCGTTCTCCTTAGTATATGGCTCCGAAGCCTTGATACCAGTCGAAGTCGGTGTACCCAGTGCCGGATTTTGATATATAACAGAAGAATCAAATAACGAGGCTATGAACACTAGCCTCGAATTATTGGACGAAAAACGAGAAGTTGCTCTCGTCCAATTGGCCGCCCAAAAGCAACGAATTGAAATATACTATAATCAAATAACCAAGCTCCGCCATTTTAAGCCCAGGGACAGTGCTAAGGAAAGTCACCCTCAATGCCCGAAATCCAAACAAAGGAAAACTAGGACCGAACTGGGAAGGACCATATCAGGTTCTCGAAAACATCGGAAAGGGATCATACAAGCTCGGCATTATAGACGGCAAACAACTATCAAGCAATTGGAATGTGTCACATCTAAAACGATACTATTGCTAAGGTACGACCCTCCCATATTTATTTACATTTCAAAACTAACCCCTGCAAAAGTCCGGTCAGGAGCTAAGATGGATCCTTCAATACGAAGCCTTAGGTCTGAAAGCACGCGTTGCACTCTTTTTCCCTTAGACCAATTTTATCCCAAATGGGTTTTTCGGCAAGGTTTTTAATGAGGCAACCAATGATCGTGTTGTAATTGGAAACAATACGATAGTATCCGAGGCCTCTTTACAATCGACCTCGAATACTGGGGGGGTATTAGGCCCTCAAATATATCAAGTTCTGATACAAGAAAGTTATTTCGCAACAACGGGGTTCCAATAGGAAAAGTTGTAAGATCCAAATGGTCAAAACGAACCATGCTCATGTAGTTGGCCCGAGCCCTGACGGAAAATATGAACGCATGTATAATGACTTGCAAAGAAAGTTCTGCTCTATACCAATATCTTGTATCCAAGAAAAGTTCTTCTATTTTGTGATTTATTATGCAAACAGAATTAAGATAAATCTAGGAGTCCAAGTAAACTCTCACTCGACCATTACGCCTACGGGCTACATAATTTCGAGTTCGAGCAAGCACTCACTCGACCACTACACCTATGGGCTACATTATTTCGAGTTCGAATCATTCACTCGACTACTAAGCCTACGGGCTACTTTTATTTCGAGTTCGAGCAAGCACTCACTCGACCATTACGCCTATGGGCTACATTATTTCTAGTTCGAATTATTCACTCGACTACTAAGCCTACACGCTATTTTTATTTCGAGTTCGAACAAGCACTCACTTTACCATTATGCATACGGGCTACATTATTTCGAGTTCGAATCATTCACTAGAGCCTACGGGCTACTTTTATTTCGAGTTCTAGCAAGCACTCACTCAACTATTATGCCCAAGGGCTATATATCTTCGAGCTCGAATCACTGACTCAACTAATAAGCCTAAGGGCTACATCACTTCAAGTTTGAGTAAGCCTATGTTCAGAAAATCACTCAACTTGACCACTAAGCATACGGGCTACCTTATTTCAAGTTTCAAGTTGCTTAAATCCTTGTGAAAATATTCATAAGGCGTGGATAAAGTCTTCACGAGACTGGAAACAAAACAGGAGCAAGTCGGCAAAAAAGGGGATATTTTTATATATACAAAATTGTTATACATGATTGATTACAACGTAAAAATTAAGGACTAAGCTTCCTGATCATCCCCAGGAGCGGTCTCTTCTCTATCGGGCTCCCCCCGTTCTCGGAACCGCTCTTACTCCCATCATCATCATCATTGTCATCATCATCGTCATCGAAAACCAAGGCTTCAGCCTTGGCTTCGAGTTCTTTGGCCCTTTTTATCTTTTCAGCGAAGTCGAAACCTCGAGCATGGATCTCATTGAGGGTCTCCTACCGAGATCGGCACTTAGCAAGTTCAGTGATCCAATGTTCTCGAGTATCGACGGTCTTGGCTACCTCTCTTGCTTGGAGCTAGGAAGCTTCAGCATCGGCCCGATGGACGGCCACGAGTGCATCCGCATCGGCCATTGCCTTTTCGGCGTCAGATTCGGCCTTGGCAAGTACAAAGGCCAACCGAGCCTCAAGCTCCTCTATCCTTCTTTATTGGACCGAGCTTTTCTCCTTCATTTTTTGAAGTTGGTTTTCGGCCGATGACAATTGGTCTCGAGCAGTTTCTTTCTCTGCAGCAAAGCGGTCCATTCCCTCTTTTCACTTCAAATACTCCGCTCTTATCACATCGACTTCTTCGCGGAGTTTTTCGATCATCTAGATTTTCTGCTGCAGCTGTGAGACCGAAATATTAGCCATCGTTCCGGTATCAAGCCCATAGGCTTTTAAAAGCATTATTACCTGCTCGGAGAAATCGATCTGATCTTGGTAAGCCCTGGCCAACTCAGCTCGGAGGTCTTTTATCTCCTCTCCCCTTTTGCCCAAAAGGAGCTTTAAGGAGTTCCTCTCCTTTGTAACCCGTTGAAGCTCGGCCTCGTATCGTCGCAGTTCGGTTCGGGACCGAGAACATGATTCTCGATGAACTGTCGTGGCCTGCAAAGGAAAAAGAACCGAAGTCAGAAAAGAAAAGCAAACTTAAAGGTAACTCCATATGATTTAAGGCCTACCAGATTCAAAGCCTGATACACTCCGTGAAAAAGATCCGATGCGTTACTTGTACCGACAGTGTCTTCGACGCGGATGAACAAGTCACGAAAAGGAGCTTCTCAATCATGAGGCCTATCTAATTCGAGGGCCCCCAAAGCTTAGGCTTCCCGAATTGCCCCTGCGGAAAAAGCAGGGAAGGTTGGCGAGCCTTCGATTGCTACTGCCCCAAATGAGTCATCTGGGGCATTCTCTTCGGTTCGAAAAGATTTGGGAAGAGCCCCTTCAGACATATCCCCCATCCGTCAGCTTCGATGGGAAACATCTTTGATCTTCAGCAGCTTGAGGACTCTGCCCGAATCTTTCTCCGATATATCCTCAGTTCGAGGCGGAGCCTTATGAACCACCATCAATCCAGCTGCCTGTGGAACGTCGGTGGTCTTCTTTGTTCGGGCTGCCAGAGCCGACCCATCATTCTCTTATTCTTCTTTTTCTTCATCCCTCAGATGCAGAACTGATTCTACGGTCAAAGGAATGGCATTCTTGTTTGGCTTACGAGCTGATCTTTTCTTCGGTTTTTGATCTTCGAGGATGGGGGCTATTTTCCTCTTATTATCTTTCACCGGCTTTGGGAGAGAGGCCGAAGCCTCTTTCTCGGCAGACGAGGGCCTCAAAACTGCATCCTTGCCCACACCTGCATACGAAAAATCTTACTGAAGTATGTGAAAAACATCTTATTCGAATTACCAAAAGATACGAGAGAAGTGCTCACCGTGATTATTGGCCTGCCATAGGCCCTTTAACAAGTCGCGCCATGAGCGCTCGACATATGAGGAGGTCGAAACCAGATCACGTATCCAATTCTTGAGATCGGGCACTGTGCCGGGCATCCAGGGAACCTCTGCATGACAAAAGGGGAATATTGGTGAAAAAAGAAATGAAAGAACAACATAATAGGAGATAACACCGGAATTACACTTACGCTTCATGTTGCACTCCTCGGAAAAAGGCATCTTTTCGGTTGGGATCAGGTCCGAAGTCCTCACTCGAATGAACCGGCCCATCCAGCCTTGATCCTTATCCTCGTCTATACTCGAGAACAAAGACTTGGTAGCTCGACGTTGGATTTTTATTAACCCTCCTCACAAAAGGCAAGGACAGTATAATCAGACAAGATGATCAAGAGTGAAAGGCATCCCCTCGATTTTACTCACAAAATAGCGGATCAGAATAATGATCCACCAAACGGAAGGATGTATCAAGCCTAGGGTTATTAAGTATTTATGGCAAAAATCTATGATAACAGGGTCGAGGGGACCTAACGTGAAAGGGTAAGTATACACGCTTAAAAACCCTCTTACGTGAGTAGTAATATCCTCTTCAGGAGACGGCACTACCAGCTCTTTGTTCTCCCAGTTACAATCTCTCTTTATCCGCTCGATGTGTTCCCGAGTTATCGAACAAATATATCTCGATACGGTCTCACATCGGCCAGGGACCGGCGAACCCTTATCAAGTTTGAAATCGGAGGTAAGAATACACGCCGCCGCAACGCACTCCTCGGGACGTGGATCCACCGGTGTTTTATCGGCGGCGGATTGGGAAGAAGAAGCATTTTCCTTTTGGGGGACGGTTTTGGATGTCTTCACCATTTTAGATTTAAAGAAGGTGACAAAGATTTGGTAATTCAGAAGAAGAATTTTGCAAAGGCGAATCACAGATGTGCGAATAAACTCAGAAAATACGAAAACGAAATTGGGAAATTTGGAAGATTGAAGATGTAAAAGTGATAAATGATAAAAGGAAGGGTTATTTATAAGTTTAACCAAATGACGGTTCGGTATCAGCAGTGGCCGATCACCGTCTGATATGCATTAAATACCTTGAAAGACTAAATCGACAGGACAGCTATCACGGGCGTCATGGTCGAGCCCAATGTAAACGTCAGCTTACAATCCGATTGAGCCATTGAAAACTCATATCGTTTCTCACCACATTCTTCCTGAGAAACGAGGGGACTATCTGTATACGGTGGAAATAGATTTCGGCCTTCGTACGATTGATCAAGTTCGAGAACTAATCGATCAAAGTAAGACTTCGAGATAGGTTCCGAAGATAGTACAAACAAGCTTCGGGTCCGAGGGGCCGATCAATGTCGAGCTCGATATTGTGATCAAGCTCGGACCTAAATCGAGCTATGATGCAAAGTAAAGTTGTCAAGTTTATGATCGAGAGACCGACCAACATCGACCCCGAATCAATTCAAGGGTCCGAGTCAGAATCGAGCTCAAGCCAAGATCGAGAGCTCGCTTCAAGACCAAAAACTCGAGTCAATATCGAGCTTATAGACAAGAGTCGTTGCAATCCCACTAGAGGAGACAATATTGGCAGGAATTGTGGAAAAGCTGATTTATCATGGGTCTCCCCACTACGTATTTTTTATATCTAAAGTAAGATCCCTCTACTATAAAGGAGGTAGTTATCATTTCGGTGAGGGCAAGTTTTTATGCTTACATTGTAATCAAAACACCATATTCTCCCATAGTGAAGAGTTGTTCTTTCAAGCTTCATAAATTGATTCCACTTGTTTAGTCCTAAAATTCATCTTCTTTACAACCTTATCTATTTTGCATTCTTTGCAATCTATACTTGATATTTCTATTTATTCTTACAATTTGTATTAAGTTGTGCCACATATCCTTAGAACTACGTACAAATTCAACTCTATCCGTTTTTCGGGTAAACAATAAGTTATTAATCTAATAAGAGAGATTGGAGTAACGGTCTATTTTGTAATTTTGGATAATGTCAGTATTGATCAATCCAGAGACAACAATCTCCTACGCCCACTGAAAATTTGAATAGAAGAAAATAACCTTATAAAGATTGTGTGTTATTTTATTACAATCTCATGAGAAATAATCATATAAGAAAATAATATTTCAATGAACTACAACCACTTCTCCCTCAATTTCACATGGCCTATAGCTTTCACCCCTTTTGCATTTTGCTTCAACCTGTTCTATGCTATGATCCTCATATATGTCCCAAGCATAAGTTGTATAGTCTTCCATGCATTGCAAATAGCAAAGGAGCTTCGTTTCTTCAAGAGTTCTACAGTTTACCAATGTCTCGGAAAATAAAACTAAGACAAATATGCAAATTTGCAACACCGTTATAATTTGCTTACAACACATTTTTTTTCTTGATATATATTTCCTGCAAGATAATACTTTTGTTAATATCGACAAAAATTCTTGGTGACCATCTTTTTCAAAATATAAATTAATTAGCAACACATCCTTTCAAAAATAAATCAATTTTTGGTAATTAACTTGTGAATTCAAAATCCACTTGCCCAAATTTCCCCAACTCAAACAATAGGTAATCGTAATAATAATGTGACGAAATGCAAGTATGGCTTCTAAATTTAAAACCCAGCTTATTGAGAACAATAATTTTCGATGATTAACATTATTGATACATATTATACCTCATACTTATTTATACTCAGAAAATGTATAATAGAATATTACAAATGTTTGTAATTTTCGGGGATTTATGTCATAAAACTGAATAAATACATTTATGGCCATATAGATGAAATAAAAAAAGGAACTGATTAGTAAGCGTTCTTTGCATTTTGCATCGATAAACCCGAGGAAGAAATTTGTTTCCTTTCCCTTCCAATTCCTCCTTTTTCCTTTTTTGTTTTTTTAAAATTGAATTTCATTTTATCCCTCATCATATGGATTATGTTAAGATCATACAAAAAACCTGAATAGATTTGATGTATGAAATGCAAGAACTCAATAAATAAATATAGCAACAACGAACACTTTCAAGAAATTGATGGAATTAAGTTTGCTTACGTAATTTTGACAGTCTTAAGCCATGTCTGCCCAACAGTTTTGTTCTGATTGATAATGCTTAATAAATTTTATGTAACATAAAATGATTAATAAAAAGATTTGACTTTGTAACGTATGATCTAAATGCATTTACTAACTTGGGAGTTTCAAAAACGTTTGTATGTGTTCGTTGCATTCTTGCAATAATCATAGTTCATTGCATGCTTGCAATTAGGGGTGTAAAAAAAATTGATAAATGTGGGACCCATTTAAAATAAATAAAAGAAAAAGAAAAATGGATGGCAGAAACAAGTTGTGCAATTTGCATTTGCTAATTGCAACGACAAGTCCGATTTTGCAAAGCCCAAATCTGATTTCGAAAAAGGCAAATCTGATTTTTGTAAAACCAAATTTGATTGGTTACAAGGGACGGCAACTTTGGCTATAAATAGAAGCCTTCGTTCTTCGTTTCAGGTACATTAAAAACGAGAGAAACAGAAAGCAGTGAGAGTAATCTACATATTGTTATCTGTGAGATAAATAGTGAATAATAGTAATATTATAGTGAGCTGTTTAAAATAAGGAGTATTATTTCTTTGGAAGTTGTAGTAGTCTTTTGGCACTATTAAGTTGTAATATTATAGTGATAATATTGTTCTGTTCGGGTATTGTATTTTATCCTGTTAAAAGATTTGGTGTCGTTGTTACTCTCTTGTATTATTATTATTTGCCGTGAATATTATTTCTGGGCGGAAATATTATTTTTTACCCAACAACGTGGTATCAGAGCCATGGCGAATAATGGTCCGCTATCTTTTCTGTACCCCCGTCTCACAAAAGATAATTATGAGAAATGGTTTCTACCTATGAAAGTCATTCTTGGCTCTTAGGATGTGTGAGAAATCATAGATAGAGGGTATGCAAAACCCGATAATGAGAAAACTCTACCTCAAAATGAAAAGGATGTCTTGGCAAAGACAAGAAAGAAGGATCAACAAGCTCTCACACTCATCCACCAATGTCTGGATGATGCCATGTTTGAGAAGGTGGCAGATGCTACCACCTCAAAGGAAGCTTGGGAGATTTTACAAAATTCTCTTCAAGGAGTTGACATGGTGAGGAAAGTAAAACTTCAAACTCTAAGGGCTGATTTTGAAGTTTTTAAAAATGAAAGAATCCGAATGCATTTCGGATTATTGTTCAAAAGTGAAGGTTGTTGTGAATCAATTAAGAAGATACGGGGAGGACATAAAAGATGCCTGTGTGATAGAAAAGATCCTTCGCACTTTAACACCTAAATTTGATTTTGCGGTGTGTGCTATTGAGGAGTCTAAAGATTAGGCTCTATGATGGTGGAGCAATTAGAGGGTTCTTTACAGGCCCATGAAGAAAAGATCAAGAGGAGACAAGAAGTGCGATTGGAACAACTTCTTAAAACTCAGGCATCCTTTAAAGATTATGGAGGTGAAAAAAACCATCGAGGGAATGGATGGGGACGAGGCCGTGGCGGTCATAGTAAAGGAAGAAGTAACGGTAACAACTTCAATAATGAAGTTAAAATCCACCAGACATTCAGAGGTCATGGTCGTGGACACATAGGAGGAAGAGGAGGTGGCTACTACCAAGAAAATAATGGACAAAGGTATGACAAATCCAAAATTGAGTGTTATAATTGTCATAAATTTGGCCATTACTCTTGGAAATGTCATAGCAATGTTGAAGAAAAAGCTAACCTTGTTGATGACAAGAAAGAAGAGGATGAGTCAATATTGTTGTTGGCACTCAAGGAAGAAGACAGAGATGGTTGTAGCTCGTGGTATTTGGACAGTGGAGCATGCAATCATATGTGTGGATGCAAAGAGAAGTTTGTAGAGATCAATAAAATAGTGAGAGGTAATGTGTCCTTTGGAGATACCTCAAAGATTCAAATCGAAGGGATATGTACGATTCTGATCTCCTATAAAGATGGTAATCACAAGCTAATTCAAGATGTTTATTATGTGCCAAAATTAAAAAGTAATATTTTGAGTTTGGGCTAGCTTCTTGAAAAGGAATATTACATCCACATAACAAATATGCATCTTTGGCTTAGAGATTCAAGTGGAATTCTAATTGCTAAAGTGCATATGGCAAAGAATAGATTATTTTGTCTAAATCTGAAGATAATTGATGCAAAGTGTTTGAAGGCTAATGTGCAAGATGAATCATGGTATTGGCAGATGCGATTTGGGCACTTGAATTTTGACGCGCTCAAATCAATGGGAAAAAGGAACATGGTGCATGGGATACCATCAATCAATCATCCCAATCAATTGTGTGAAGCTTGTCTTCTTGGAAAACTTGCAAGGAGGAGTTTTCCAAAGGAGGCCATGTCAAGATCAACCAAACCGTTCCAACTTGTTCACACTGATGTATGTGGACCAATCTGTCCACCTTCCTTTGGTAAAAGTAAATACTTTTTGCTTTTCATTGATGACTTTAGTAGAAAGACATGGGTTTATTTCTTGAACCAAAAATCCGAATCTTTTGCTGCTTTTAAAAATTTCAAAGTTCTTGTATAAAAAGAAAGTGGCTATGAAACAAAAGCAATAAGGTCCGATAGAGGAGGCAAATTCACTTCGAAATAATTTAATGACTTTTGTCAATCTCATGGAATTTGTCGCCCTCTAACAGTACCTTATTCACCCCAACAAAATGGAGTTGCAGAGAGAAAGAATCGAACGGTTCTTAATATGGCTAGATGTATGTTGAAAGCTAAAGGTATGCCCAAAGAATTTTGGGCCGAAGCTATTTCTTGTGCAGTTTATTTGAACAACAGGTCTCCAACAAGAAATGTTAGAGATCAAACCCCTCAAGAAGATAGCCAAGTGTCAAGCATTTGAGAATCTTTGGGAGCATAGCCTATGCTCATGTTGGGAGAGCGAAGCTTGACGATCGAAGTGTCAAGCATGTGTTTATTGGCTATGGTACGAGTTCAAAAGGCTACAAGTTATACAACCCAAGCAGCGACAAAGTTGTGGTAAGTCGTGATGTTATATTTAATGAAGAATTGGCATGGATCTTGGAAGCCAGGAAGAAACTTCATATGATTTTCTTCCATACTTTGGTGATGAAGAAGAACCAGAGACCGTAGAACCTATGTAGGACACAGCTCCACCTCCTTCTCCAACAAATGTTTCATCTCCCTTTTCTGAAGAAATTTCAAATGAACAACCACAAAGGACAAGGAGTATTCAAGAGCTCTATGAGGACACAGAAAAAGTTACTAATTTTAATTTTTTATATTGTCTCTTTGCTGACAGTGAACCAATGAACTTTGATGAAGCTGTTACAGACAAAAGGTGGAGACAAGACATGAAGGAGGAGATCGATTCAATAGAGAAGAACAACATTTAGGAGTTAACAACTCTTCCTAAAGGTCATCGAGTAATTGGAGTGAAATGGGTATACAAAATAAAGAAGAATGTTGATGGATATGTGGAGAAACATAAGGCACTACTTGTGGCTAAAGGCTACAAGCAAAGGCAAGGCATTGACTATGAAGAAGTCTATGCACCTGTTGCCCGCATGGAGATAATTCGTTTGCTGATCTCTTTGGCGGCGCAAATGAAGTGGAAGATCCATCAACTTGATGTCAAGTCAGCCTTCTTGAATGGCTATCTTGAAGAAGAAGTCTATGTTGAATAACCATTGGTATTTGTGGTCAAAAACCACGAAGATAAAGTGTTGCGGTTGAAGAAAGCTTTATATGGATTAAAGCAAGCCCCACGAGCATGGAATAGTTGCATCGACAAGTATTTTCAAGAAGGATTTACTCGTTGTCTCCATGAATATGCTCTTTACCTTAAAGTTCATACTAATAGAGATATTTTACTTATTTGTCTTTATGTTGATGATCTTATTTTCACGGGGTAATAACCCAAATTTGTTTAAAGCTTTTAAGAAAGATATGTCCCGTGAGTTCGAGATGACAGATGTAGGGCTCATGTCATACTATCTGGGCCTAGAAGTGAAACAAATGGAGGATGGAATTTTTATCTCTAAAGAAATCTATACAAAATAGATATTGAAGAAGTTCAACATGCTCGATTATAACCCCGTGAACACACCGATGGAGAGTGGGACAAAATTATCCATGTTTGATGAAGGAGAAAAAGTGGATCCCCCATTTTTTAAAAGTCTTGTGGGAAGTTTGAGGTACTTGACTTGTACCAGGACATATATACTCTTTGCAGTTGGAGTAGTAAGTCGCTTCATGGAAGCACCTAGCTCCACTCATTTGAAGGTCGCTAGAAGAATTCTTTGTTACCTAAAAGGTACGGTTGACTTTGGGTTATTTTATTCTTCTTCTAATGATTTTAACCTTATAGGATATTGTGATAGTGATTATGCGGGAGATATTGATGATAGAAAAAGTACAACTGATTTTTTATTTTTCTTGGGTGATTCTGTTATTTCTTGGAGTTCAAAGAAACAATCAATTGTTACTCTCTCGACTTGTGAAGCTGAATATGTAGCAGCAACATCTTGTACGAGTCATGCTATTTGGCTGAGAAGATTATTGAAGGAGCTCAATCTACAACAAATTGAAGCTGTGGAATTTGTATTGGCAACAAATCCGCACAGACACTCGCGAAGAATCCAGTGTATCATGATCGAAGCAAGCATATAGATACAAAATATCACTTTATCAGAGAAAGCATTGCCAAGAAGGAAGTCGAGCTCAAACATGTGAAGTCTCATGATCAAGTTGCAGATATCTTCACAAAGCCTCTCAAGTTTGATGACTTCCAGAGATTGAGATCAGGACTTGGAATGAATAAGAAAAATCAAAATTAAGGGAGAGATTTGTGGGACTCATTTAAAATAAATAAAAGAAAAAGAAAAATGGATGGCTGAAACAAGTTGTGCAATTTGCATTTGAAAATTGCAACGACAAGTCCGATTTTGCAAAGCCAAATCTGATTTTGAAAAAGGCAAATCTGATTTTTGTAAAGCCAAATTTGATTGGTTACAAGGGACGACAACTTTGGCTATAAATAGAAGCCTCCGTTCTTCATTTCAGGTACACCAAAAATTAGAGAAGCAGAAAGCAGTGAGAGTAATCCACAGATTGTTGTCTGTGAGATAAATAGTGAGTGGTAGTAACATCATAGTGAGATGTTTAAAATAAAGAATGTTATTTCTTTGGAAGTTGTAGTAGTCTTTTGGCACTACTAAGTTGTAATATTATAGTAGTAATATTGCTCTATTCGGGTATTGTATTTTACCCTGTTAAAAGATTTGGTGTCGTTGTTACTCTCTTGTATTATTATTATTTGTCGTGGATATTATTCCTGGGCGGATATATTATTTTTTTCCAACAATAAATCGCATCAACAAATGTAAAAAAGTCGATTGTGATTTGGTTTAATTTGGTTTAGTATTTTAAATAAATTCGACCATAATTAATAGTACTTATTAGCTATACTTATTTTAGCATGAATTATATAATATTTTTAGATTATGTTAATTTTCATTGTCCTATTAATTAGCAATATTTTATTTATGTAATTTTATTATCTTTGTTATTTAATATTTTAGTATAATGTTATGTCTTATCTTATATTATTGTGTTATTTTATTGGAAAATACATTATATAATTGTAATTTATTAGGACTAAAGAAATATTTAGAGCACAAGTTATATTTTGTGCTATGAAGACTTTATTGAAAAAAAATCCGAAAACTCGAAGAAAACCAAAAACCCCGAGAAACATCGAGATTGAAAAATCTGAGGAAAAAAACCGAGATTAAAAAATCTAAGAAAACAAATCGAGATTGAAAAATCTAACTTTGTTGGTTTGGTTGGTTTATATATTTAAAACCCGACACCATTAATTTGATTTGGTAATTGAAAAATCTGAACCAACCCGACCTACACACTCACTTGCAACAGGCTTAAAACGTGAAAACGAAATGCAAGTTTGACGAACAATGTTAAGCAATTACATGAGTAGTTGGCTAACAAATATCTAAGATACTAGAGCTAATTAACTTCTTACATTGCTAGATACTCCACTTGTAAAAAAACAAAATAAAAAAAAAAATCTGAAATAGTAGTACAAAATGAGAATCTCTACTGGCAAAATTTGCCACAAGGATAAGGGCAATAAACTTCTTGGAACCCACTTCGGTCGAAAAACCAGTCTCCAACAGCTTCAGCGATCGTCTGTTATGATAAATTAGTTTTCAAACATCAAATAGCAACATTGTGAAAGTTGAAAATTATACAATAGAAAATAGGAAAAAAGAAAAAAAAAAAGAAAAAAGAAAAATGACCTTGTTATCTAAAGTTGGAGAGTTTTTGGAGGACCAGTAATTTTGTATTTCAATGCCGTGGTGGGAATGACAAGAGGAAATGAAATATCCTCTTGATGTACTTGGTCCTAGTTCGTTCAATGCCTTCAAAAATGTCAACCTGAAATCTGAAACAAAAAAATTCAAAAGCCAAGTTTGAGAGAGGAATTGTCACATGAATAGAATTAAAAGAGAACCTCCACCTCCTCCTCCCCCTCCGCCCCAAAAAAATAAAAAATAAATAAAGAAGAAAGATAAAAAATAAAAATGAAATTGACGTTGGAGAGTTTGGATCTGACTTGGTGAGCATACATTTATATCTTTCTTGCAATACGTCCACTCATCGTCAGGATCAGCAACTCTAGGAACCAAACTGTTGTTTACCTAATTTTGAAGAATCAAAAAGGCAAAACCATTTAGAATTTGAAGGAAACGAAAAGAAATTAATTGAATCATATGTTGTATTTTGCACTTTGTCGAAGTTATTCCATACAAGTCAGACATCATGCTTTTGTCCCGGAAAATAAAAAATAATTTGGTAACGATGGAAATCGATCTTCAAACCTGCCAAGAATCATAGGCCGAGTTGACGATGAAAAGTGGTGTGCAAATATGTCTTGCTACATACTGAGGGAAGAAGCACTGCCAAATCATTGAATTCATTTATATTAGTTTGAAAGATCATGTTGGATAATATTTTTTTCACAAAGAAATAAATTATAAACAAAATTGTTCGACTTACCAAATTTGGGTCTGAGCTCAAGGCAGTGCAAGAGAGTGGTAGGTTCTTGGCAGATCCCTAAGTACCCCAAGAAATGGTCAACAATGTTTATATAGGTACAAGAAACTATAATTGAGATTAAATTAATAATAATGATAAGAAAAGAGAAACTATTTTAAGTGATGCTTCTTACGTGCAAAGCAACAACTCTTTTATACATTTCCTCAATAAGTGGTTCGCCAGATATAGTTTCTCTGCATAAACTCATTAGAGAGTTAGCCCCCCAAAAAAAAAAACAACTCAATTGTAGCGTAGATCAGAAAATCATTCCTCACAACTATAAGAATTTAGAAAATTACGTGATAATAAGGTGCATTTGTTTTGATCTTTTCTTTTAAGAGCACTTAGAAATTAAAATGCAATCTGTAAACTTACACGTCGACAAAGAAACCAGCATCCGAGATGCATTTCACTCTAGCAGTTAATGGGAGAAACAATCTGAACTTATCACAATGTATGATTGCACCCAACCCTCCTGCTGAAGTTCCACTGAGGATGGCCTACCATACAAAATTTGAAATTATTTTGTATATTAGCCATATTAGAGATAAAGTGCGGGGTGGGGAGTGTAGCGGGGCAGGGAGAAGACATACATTTTGAGCATAAATCATCCCTTGACCTAAACAATACTCCATGATAGCTTCGAAAATTCTTGCTCCTCTAAAAGTGGAGGTTAGTATCCTGAAATATTTTGACATTTCTAGTTAGACATTGAGTTACAAAGATAAACTTCTAACACGACTAATGAGAAGATTCCACGTACGGGGTCAACTTCTTCAATATCGCCAGCATACGATGACCCATCACAATACTTAATCTTGACTCGGTTCCAGTTGTAGAAGTCTAAAAATTTGTTGAGTTAGTTAGTACGCGTTAGTGCCACAACATGGTGC
>AWOL01S0051222.1:0-12870 GCA_000715115.1 Nicotiana otophora | reverse complement strand
GGGGGGGTTCGTTTAGAGTGAATTTAATTTTGTTGGGGGAATGGTCTGGGTAATTGGGTATGGGTAATTATGTGTGTGTATATGGGTAGTTGGGTCGGGTTAACAAAAAAAATACAAACAAACAAAAAAAATGAAAATAAAAAAATACACCTTCCCTGACCCCCAGACGAGATCCCACGCAAGGCTTGGCGCTGGGGGTTATGAGCATATTGGTTTTTGCGCCCCAGGCAGTGTAGGGCACTGGTTCGCAGGATTGTTTCATTTTTTGTTTGTTGATAAATTTTCTCCTATCCGAGCACTTAATACATACATTATAAACACCCCATACCATTCCCGCCTATAATTTCTATAACTACAAAGAAAACATAAGACTAGTCTACTCTGACTAAAAGAAAACAAAAATCTAAGCTAGGAAAGCATTAAAAATTGGGTTGCCTCCCAATAAGTGCCCGATTTAATGTCGCGGCACGACTCAACACGTTTTTCAAGCATTGACCAAGTCCACTGAGGTCTTGTGACGTGCAATGTCACTACCCCAATAATGTTTTACTCTCTTCCCATTTACCAAGAAGGTACCGCTTGAGCTCGTATCACGCAATTTCACCGCTCCATGAGGCCTCACACTTACCACCGCGAAAGGACCTGCTCATCGAGACTTAAGCTTTCCAGGAAAAGTTTCAACCTTGAATTAAATAAGAGAACTTCTTGACCTGGCTCAAACTCGCAATGTTGGATATGCTTATCATGCCACCTCTTGCTTTTTTCTTTATACAATTTGGCATTTTCGTATGCATGCAATCGAAACTCATCAAGCTCATTGTGTTGTGACATCATCTTCTCACCGGCTAAGTCCATATCAATATTTAGCTGTTTAATCACCTAATAGGCTTTGTGTTCAAGCTCGACGGGCAAGTGGCATGCCTTCCCGTAAACTAGCTTATACATAAAAGTACCTATGGGGGTCTTGTATGCAGTTCGATATGCCCATAATGCATCGTCCAGCTTTCCGGACCAGTCCTTCCTATTTCCACTTGTCGTTTTCTCTAGAATCTCCTTCACCTCTCTGTTTGATACTTCCACTTGATCACTCGTTTGGGGGTGATAGGTAGTGGCAACCTTATGCTTAACTCCATACTTTGCTAGAACGTTATTCAATAATTTGTTACAGAAGTGAGTTCCTCCGTCACTTATTAGCACCCTTGGAGTCCCAAAGTGTGTGAAGATGTGCTTTTTTTACAAAGTTTACCACTACCTTTGCATCATTAGTAGGAAGAGTAATGGCCTCCACCCACATAGACACATAGTCAACTGCCAACAAGATGTACTTGTGACCATTAGAGTATGGGAATGGTCCCATGAAATCAATCCCCCAAATATCAAAGAGCTCTACTGCCAGAATATTTTGCAAAGGCATCTCGTGCTTCTTCGTGACTGTTCCGGTTCTTTAGCACCTGTCACACTTTTTAGCAAAGGCGTGTGCATCCTTAAACAATTTTGGCCAATAGAAACCTTGATTGCAGCCTTTTGGGGCGGTTCTATCCCCACCATGATGACCTCCATATGGAGAAGTATGACAGTCATACAATATTGCATTCATCTCCTCCTCAGGAACACACCTTCGTACCAACTGATCGGCACACTGCTTATATAGGAATTTCTCATCCCACATGTAAAGCCTCATGTCATGTAGAAATCTTCTTCTATTATCGGGTGTCAATTCTGGTGGCATTACCCCACTTGCAATAAAATTCACGTAGTTTGTATGCCAAGGGGATTCGCTCGAGGTAATTGCCAATAACTGCTCATCCGGAAATGTTTCCTTAATCGAACCTCCCTCAGCCACATGGTTCCAATTTTCTAATCTTGACAAGTGATCAACCACTTGATTTTCTGTTCCTTTTCTATCTCGGATCTCCAAGTCAAATTCTTGCAAGAGGAGGACCCATTGAATTAGTCTCGGCTTGGCGTCTCTCTTTTCAAACAAGTACCTTATAGCTAAGTGATTTGTGTAGACGATGAATTTGGTCCCCACTAGATAGGATCTGAACTTGTTAAACGCCCACACCGCTGCAAGCAACTCTTTTTCAGTAACTGTGTAGTTCATCTGGGCTGGATTTAGAGTTTTGCTCGTGTAATAAATGGAGTGAAAAATTGTATCCCTCCTTTTCCCCAAAACAACTCTGATTGCTATGTCACTCGCATCGCACATCAAGTCAAACGGCTGTGCCCAATCCGTGGCAATGATAATTGGTATAATCACCAATCTTCCCTTTAGCTCCTCAAATGCTTTCAAACAGACATCATCAAACTTCAAGGGGATATCTTTCTCAAGAAGCCTGCACATACGAGAAGAATTTTTTGAAAATCTTTAATGAAACGACGATAAGAACCTGCATGGCCTAAGAAACTGCGAATGCCCTTGACGGATATCGGTGGAGGCAATGTTTCAATCACCTCAACCTTTGCTTTGTCCACCTGCAAATCATTTTTGGACACCTTGTGCCCCAAGACTATACCTTCGCGTACCATAAAATAGCATTTTTCCCAATTTAGCACAAAGTTTGTCTCTTTACACCTAGCAAGCACTTTATCAAGGTTCATTAAACAGTTATCAAAAGAACACCCAAATACAAAAAACAACATCCATGAACACTTCTACAAATCTTTCAACCATGTCAGTAAAAATAGCCATCATACACCTTTGAAAAGTTGCAGGTGCATTACAGAGACCAAGGGGCATTCTCTTAAACGCATACGTGCCATAGGGACACGCAATTGTAGTCTTCTCTTGGTCCTATGGGGCTATAACAATCTGATTATACCTCGAATATCCATCTAGGAAACAGTAGTATTCCAGTACAGCTAATCTATCAAACATTTGATCAATAAAGAGGAGGGGAAAGTGGTTCTTGCAGGTGGCATTGTTTAGTTTTCTATAATCTATGCAAATTCTCCACCTAGTTACAGTTCTGCTGGGAATCAAGTCATTATTTTCATTAACCACTACAGTCATCCCTTCTTCTTAGGCACACATTGGATGGGGCTTACCCATTTGCTATCAAAGATTGGAAATACAATACCTGCATCAAGCCACTTAATTACTTAGTTTCTTACCACCTCTTTCATGATTGGATTTAGGTGGCGTTGTTGCTCTACACTTGGCTTGTACCCTTCCTCCATGAGGCTTTTATGCATGCAGAAGGATGGACTAATGCCTCTAATGTCTGACATCGTCCACCCAATTGCTCGTTTGTGCTCACGCAATACTCTTTAACAACTTTTCTTCCTGCAATTTAGACAAGTCAGAAGAAATAATAACAGGTAGAATGTTAGAACCACCCAAATAAGCATATTAAAGAGGGGGAAAGGGTTTAAGTTCCCATTTTGGAGCTTCTTCAATCGACGGCTTTGGAGGAGGCCCACTTGTCATATTTAGGGGATCAAAGGGGTTTAATCCCTACATGTAAGCACATGATGCATCTAGTATATGCATCATCTCCTCATCCTTGTCATCAATCTCCAAGCTATCGAACAACATAAGTGCTTTCTCTAGGGAATTGTCTAGATATACACTCGTGTCGATAAGTTGCTCATCTACATCCACAACAGATATCATAAAGAGCTCCTCATAATGGCGGGGAAATTGGATCGCTTTGTAGATTTTAAAAACTGCTTCCTCGTTGTCCACACTCATAATCATTTTCCCTCTCTCACTTTAATAATTGCATCACCTGTAGCCATGAGAGGTCGTCCCAATATGATTGGAACTTGTTCATCAGCCTCATAATCTAGGATAATGAAGTCCGCTAAGAAGATGAATTTCCCAATTGGCAGCAACACATCTTAAATCACTCCTTCAGGGTAGGCTATGGATTTATCCGCTAGTTGCAACATCATAGTGGTTGGTCTTGGATCTCCCAGACCCAATTGCTTGAACAAGGACAAGGACATCAGATTTATGCTCGTCCCCAAATTATAAAGATCATGACCCACAAATATATTACCAGGCCGCACAGGGATGGTGAAGTTGTCAGGATCCTTAAACTTTTGAGGAAGCTTGTTTTGGACCCTCGAAGTGAACGCCTCAGTAAGTGCGACTGTCCCGAATTCAGTCAATCTCCTCTTGTGAGCCACTATATCTTTGATGTACTTAGCATACTTTGGAATTTCGTGAAGTACATCTACCAAAGGAATATTCAATTGAACCTGGCTCAACATAGAGAGAAATTTGTTAAACATGCGATCGTCATTCTTCTTCTGCAATATTTGGGGGAAAGGTGGTGGTGGCCTTGTAGCATTCACTGGCTCCAAACTTGCATCATCTTTCTTTGACTCATATGTTTCCTTAGGAATCGACTCCCGCTCAATTATAGGATTATCCTTTCTCTTCTTATGAACTTCTTCTAATTCTCTCCCATTTCTGAGTGTAACTACATTAACTTGAAGGTTCTTCTCTGTATCACTGGGAAGAGCGCTTGCGGGCCTAGTATTTTGATCTGACGCTAACTGCCCTATTTGTCTCTCAAGATTTCTGAAATCGGTCCTGAGCTGTTGATTATCAAGCAACAACTTCTTCAAAAAGTCATTCGTACTCTCTTCTACTTACTGGGGTGGCTTCTGAGGTTGATTAAAATTTTCTTGGGGCCTATAGTGATTCTGAGTCGTCTGATTTTCACCCCAGGAGAAGTTAGGATGATTCTTCCAATTTGGATTGTAAACGTTCCCATATTGTGCATGCTAATTTATCAGACCTCTACTCTATTACCCCACATAGTAGATAGATTCGGGATTTATGGGGCACATGCCACTTGTGTGACTGTCACCACATAATTTGCAGTAAGTAGACATCTGTTGTACATGTTGCATTTGTTGTGTTTGATGCATTGTCATTCTATTCATCTAATTTGTCAATTTTGCTATATCTGCTCTCATAGCTGAGAAGTCATCAAGCTCAATTACACCAGATGCTTTCTGTTTAAGTGCTCTTAGTGATTCCCTATATCCTTGTCAATTATGATCATTAGTAGTGAAGTTGTTTATCAGCAGTTGGATTTCACTATACGGCCTCGCCATGCAACTACCTCCACAAGCTGAGTCAAGATTCATCTTTAATATCTCGCCTAACCCATCAACAAAAGTGTGCCCCAACACCTCATTAGTCTGACAGTGATGTGGTAGATTCTTGTATCTTTTCCAAGCTTGACGAAGAGTCTCGCCATCCCGTTGTTGGAACCCAAGAATCTGGCTCCTCAGCGACTTTGTCTTCTTAGTGGGAAAGAACTTGATTAAGAATTTTCTTGCTAGATCATCCCAAGTGTGGATTGAGTTCGCGGGCTCCTTTTGCTATCATTCTTTGGCTTCCCCAACAATGAAAATGGGAACAGTGTCAGCCTGACATAGTCCTTGGAAACATTAGGATAATTGTAAGTATCCGTAATTTCTAGGAAGTTTTGAATGTGCCGATGCGGGTCTTCATGAGATAGACCCACATATTTCCCTGTGGCCTGAATCAGCTGCACCATGTACTGTTTGAGTTCAATATGACTAGTGATTTCAGGCTTCACAATAGCCTGAGTCATATTAGCAAGATTGGGCCTTGCGGCTTCTATCACCGGACGCTCTTCATTACCGGCCATCTCTAGTGGATGTGGGTGAACTACGATGTCCAACTCTCTTTCTATTCTAGTTCTAGCTTCGACTTCCCTCCTCACCCCGTGAAGTGTTCGTTCAATTCCAGGATCAAGAGGAAGAAGGTTATTTGCACTTCTACTCCTCCACATTCAAGAGAAGAGCTTGCGTTAACACAAACAAGGTAAACTGAAATTTAAAACTTGAAAAAATAACTAATAAAAGCTTAACTCAGACAAGTAGCTAATTTCTAAGTCCCCGACAACGACGCCAAAAACTTGTTGCGACCAAACACGCGCACGCAAGTATACGTGGTCGCCACGTAATAGAGTAGTGAGTAGAGTATCGTTCCCACGAAAACTTATGATTAACTTTTGACTAATTCAAACTCAAACAACTTATCAATTCAAGAGATTTATCACAAAATATGTAAGTGACTAATTTACTACCTAAGAAACTATCAAGCAATGCAATAACTAGAAATCAACCACAACACTTAAGTAATTTTAGATAAAAATCAGCAGGAGAGGATATTCCAGGGTCATAGGCTAGCTAACAATCTTGTTGCGTTCTTGGCTTAAAATGACTAATTGATTTATCTGGATTGTTGATTGACAGAGTTGATATTACTCATAAGAATCTATCGAGTTCTTACTCACCTATTCAAGCTAACTTAATGCCTATATGTCTATGGAATTAAGACTAACAAGAATGAACTTACACTTCCTGTATTTCAACCAAGCAAGACAATTAGGTATATTTCTATCCTAATTGCAAATTCCTTCCCCGATGCCCGGGTTCAAGAACTTGCTCTATTTAATCCTATATATAATCTAGAATTCCACTTTTGAGTTCAACTCTAAATTCGTAGATAGTATTTCACTGTAAGCTACTCAGCAAAATAACTAAGAATATAATTAAATAAACAACCCAATATAATAAAATCAAACTCGTCAATTTAAACTTCAAACATTAACATTCATGTACCACCCATGACTCCAGAATAATAGGGTTCTTGGCCACTCATGTTTATACAATCATCAAAAATAATGTTTTCAAACATAAAATTAATGAACACTAGAAGAAGAATGGAAGAATTGATCAAATTCGTGCTCCCGAGTGTTTCGTACTTTTGTTTTTCTATCAAAGTCGCGTCCTCCCTCCTAAACTAGGTTTAGGTTGGATTATATATGAATTGGGGGCGTCTTGGGGTCAAAATAACCGAGTCCCGATCAAAATAGTACAAATCCGCGTCAGCAGCGCCCAGGGCAATATGGGGCCCTGGCCCTCGCGCAGAAACCAGTAACGTTTTGCAATCCTTCTTTGCTGCGTTTTCCTTTGCATTCCATAGCTTACTCTTTTGTCTTCCATTTGGGGGGGACAAAACTTAAAGGGTGTCCCCACTTTCTTAGTCTTTTAATTTTCTTTTTTCTTCTGTATTTTATTTAATTTTGCTCCAAATCTCTCCATCTTCATACCGCTTTATTCCTACACAGTTAAAATATAATATTAAGCACAAAATAATATAATTAATACTCAAAAGACGATTAAAAGTACTAGAATGTGAGGCAACAATGGTTAAATATATGCATTATTTAGCCAAACATCAAGTACCATAAACGTAAGGGACCTCTTTTATGAAACCCTTATAGTAAATGATAGATTTCGGAAGAATTTATGCTCGGAATCAAAAGCTATCGGATGAAAAAATATACTTGAAGCTTTAATCCACTAAACATAAAAGAGATATTTTTGCACAACACTTAAGAAAACAATTCTTTTATTATCATGTACCAAACTTGATGAAAGGTTTGGCATAATTACAAAATATAAAAAAGAGAGAAAAATTATACATTATTGTAGCCAGAACTCGAAGGAAAAGAATGATCTATGTTTCCCCCGGTAGAGGAAGGCGGATCCGCTTCCGGTTCAGATTCTTCATCTTCTTCAATCTCCCCTTCATTTCCCAAATACCCGGAACTAGTATTTGAGGAGTCAGTTGCAGTGGGCCGAGCAGGAAGATTTTCACGAGCAGTTAACTCCAGTTCCCGGGCCTTGGCAATACAATCATAAATATCAGCTATGCCAGCTTTGGCCTCCTCTAAGGTCTTCCTCTTCATGTGGTACATGGCGTAAGTCTTCTTGAAGAGTAAGAAATCTTCTTGATATTGGAGTTGAGCTCGGAGTTTATCAATTTGGAACAGAAGTCCTTCCCTTTAAGCTTTTATGGCACTGAGGCGGGAGTCAAGCTCAACATTTGTAGTTGAGTGAAGCCGGTTTTGCTCCATGACTTCTTGAGCCTCTCTTCCATTTTGGCCCTCTTCTCCTCGGCAGCGTTGGACTCCTCGATTTTGGAGCATAAGTTGGCCTTCAAGTTATTAATTTGCTCCTCAAAGGCGACTCGCGCTCGGCAGCAACGATGGAAGCATCGTGAAGTTCGACCCACTTAGCCTTAGCTTCTTGAAGCTTTTCATGTAATTGGGCAGCTTCTTGGCTGTGGGCCATTCTATCTTGCTCGCTCTACTGTAATTGAGCCTCAAGCTCGTCCATCTCTGCAACTTTTGCCTCCAGCGATGCACGGTAAGTTGGTTCCTTTCATCTAAGAGTTGATCCCGCTCGGAAGGAAGTCCTTGGTTATCAAGGATTAACCTTTACAGGACTTCAAAAGCAAGAAGTTTGGCCTATAAAGAGAAAGTTGAAGTTAGGATTACCATTGTAACACGTAAGCAGAAAAGAATATATGAGGAAACTAGTATAGTACATGCGTCGAACAGTGCATACTGTTATTTATCAGGCATTCCCCAGAAAGGGAGCACATCTTCTTCCAATCCTTCGTCGAGGCCAGCGGCTTCATATAGTTGACAAGCTCCACTGGCATGGAGAGGAGATGACACTCCTTTAAAACTGAAAGGGTAGCGCTTCTCCTCCCTTGGGGATCTTAAGAAGGTATAGCATAGGTGCTCCCCAAGTTCCCGTGGTTGGGAGACCGAGGAGGAGAGGCATCCATTTCTTGATCATCTAGTGCCGGTGGAGGAGATACAGTTGGTGCTGGTGGCGAATGAGCAACTGGCATCAGTGGGCGTGAACCCATCAGTGTGGAAAGTGAAGAAGCAGCTGTGGAAGAAGGAGTGTTGATTGTTATTTGCTCAATGGTTGGGGGCAGAAGGGGCTCAGGGTTCGAACCCCTTGGACTAGAGACAACAATTGGGGCCGGGAAGCGAGAATCAGCATTTTCGACTAGGTCCATCTCACTCCAAAGCGCTTGGGTTTCCTCTAATTTTAGGTTTTGAAGCTCCCTCGGTTGAGCATCCAGTTGAGCTGATGAAGATCTCCTTTGAAAGGAAGCCTTTTCATCACTGGCTTCCCCTTCATCAATGAGGACCACTGTGGCTGGCTCGGATGGCATTTTCCTTGCCCTCTTCTCTTGAGTCCTAGCTGAGGAAGAGCATTTTCTTTTCGGTTTCTTGTTCTCGGGCTGGGGACACCGAGATGAGGCACCCTCACTAAAGGCTTAGGCTTATCCACGAGCTCTGTTCTAGGCAAGGGAATTTTTTAATACCCTCCTGGCCTCCTCGGGATCATCTAAGGCATCGACTTCGGGGCAGATGACATAGCCCCTCAGAAGCCCTATATTAGGCAAAAGTGGAGTTAACAATTTATTCATGATATTTCTTGTGCTCGAACGAGGATAAAAAGAATAAGAACTTGGCTTACCATGGTGGTTGGCACTCGTATTTGGGGGGCCATTTTATTCCACTATCAGGATTCCGGAGATGTAATTTCTAGAATTTTCTGAATCCATTGGTCCAGGCCTTGAACCCGTGGATGTTCCCATCGGGTAGATGAAAAGAAGGAAACTAAAAATCAGCAAAAGTGGGAAATGATCTTTTCATGGATAAAGGAAGCAGATAAACAAAAACTTATAAAAAAACGATTCGAGAAAGGCTGGAGCTGTAGTCGGGATGATGTCCCTAGTAGCAATAACGACGAATCATTCCATCCATCCCCGGTCGTAGTCGTCGTCTACGTTAGTGAGGAGAGTGTGGTGACCACACTTGCTAAAGTTTATTACTCCCCCACAGAAAATTTTGGGAGAGTAAAGGTTCATTATATGCATAAGAGTTAGGTTTTCCTCGGTCTCCGTGCATAATTGATGAAGGTAGGCAGCCGTCCATCATTTAGATGGGCCTACTTGTGCTAAGAAGACCTGATATCGGTGGCAAAACTCCAAAATTATTGGGTTGAGTCCCTCATTTGGCCCCAAAGAGAACGGACCCAAGGTAAAGGGATATGTATAGACATACGTGAACCCCTTCTTGGAGTAGGTAACTCACTCTACCATATCTGGGGTGAGAATTTCAATATTGGGGAAGTTGTAGTCCTCCTTCACAGTTGGGATACTAGAAGGGCGGATGGAGGAGGCATACCTACAAACTGGACAAAACCGGTGGCCTTGAGAAGTTGCATAAGGGGTTTTTTCCTTAAGATCATTTGCGGTGTTGAGATGATGTTGTATGATGGTGTTAATAGTGGAGGGATCAGATTCAACATCGACCTCCTAGTCTTTGTTTTTCTTCGGGCCTCCACCGAAGAGAAGGCTGGTGTTTTCGAATAAAGCAGTGTAAGAAGCCATGGTGGTAAAAGGTTAGTAAAATTCTTGTTGAGGAAGTTTAAGGGTGTGAAAGAGTTCTTAGCAAATGCAGAGAAGAAGGAAGATTTATGAAAGTAGTGAAATGAAGAAGTAAAAATGATGAGTAGTGGAGAAGATATAGACGGCAAAAATCGCGGTCATGATTACCTCAAAAACCGGTGGAAATATTTGCTGAATCGTGGGGCAACACGTGTTTGGGATATTAAATGCGAGAAGACGTGTGTCCTTTCAAGTGTCAGAGACTGTTCAGGAACTTTTCTGCCAAGAAAGAAATCTTCACCTACATCCCGGTAATAATAAGTTATGTCACCGGAAAGTAGGGAGATTATCTGTATGGAGTAAAAGCAGTTGATAAGAGATGGTCGAATGGTAACATGACACATGGAACCGAAGATAGGAAAAGGACGAATCGAAAAATAACTAATACCAAATGCGACATGTGTGACCAGTACCAAATGGGTTCCGAAGGGAATGTAATCGGATGTAGGGGTTCAAAGGTTTGCCATCAGACAATATTCAATGAGGGAATATTTGCTAGCGTTAAATGAGCAACCATTACAGAGAATATTTGCATTCAAGGCTTGTCGTTCTATATTCATCAGTGACACTTTTACTCTCATTTAAAGAGGAGCTTGATCCTAGGATCTTGTTTCCCTAAGTAGAGCTATAAATAGTAGGATTAACATCTATTATAAGGGGAAGAATTCATTCTGTACGAAAAACTATAATTTACTATTTTGGTTCTCACACTTTACTATTTAGCTCTCAATTTAACAACTTTATCATTGCTTTATAATTATTTTCGCCTCTGCTCTCGGAAAGGCTGAGTTCAGAACCAGGCTTGTTATCTTCTTTCATTTCAGTCATTAAATTTTAGTTTTAATCTTATTTCTTTATCACTTTTTGGATCAAATCGATTTGCTTATTTATAAACCATGTTATAAATTCAACTGTACCGTTTTACTGGTAAACAAATACTCTATGCATAATTGTCTAAAACTAATGAATTTGGATTGGTGTAGATCGCAATAATATCTATAAAGGGAAAACAACCCAAAATCAAGTGTTACAGTATATCATTAGGGAAAACAAATAACAGAGACTGAGGTAAACATGTACAAAAATCACTATGACTGAGTATAACTACCATGAGCAAGAATATAGCCTAAGCATGATTTCTAGCATGAAAGCAGTCAAGTTCTAGTAGAGAGGAATGCATGTAAACACAATTAAAGGCTATTAGACTTCACAGTCTCCCGGGACGGACCAAGTCTCAATCCCTCATGGCATACACCAACACACACGTCACCTGGCATGGGTGCCACCCCCAAATAGTCATATCATACCAAACTCAGGGTTTCATACCCTCAAAACCAGATTTAAAACTGTTACTTACCTCAACAACGTAAAACTCCTACTCCGAAATGCTTTTGCCCCTCGATTCGGTCTCCAAATGCTCTGAATCTATTCACAATCAGTACAATACCATCAATTTATGCTAAAGGAACGAATTCCACAAGAAAAATACCAAATTAGACTCAAAACCCGAAATTGGCTCAAACCCGTCCCCCGGGCCCACGTCTCAAAATCCGACCAAAGTCACAAAACCCGAAATCCCATTCACTCACGAGTCTAACTATACCAATTTTACCAAAATCTGACATCAAATGGCCATTCAATTCCCCAAAATTAGCTCTCCAAATCCCTAGTATCAAACACACAAATTTGACCTCAAAAACTCACCAACTAGGTGTAAAATCATTGGAGAAACATAATCATTGAAGAAAAATAGACACAAGGATCTTACCTCAAGAATTCCCTTTGAAACACCCTCTCAAAATAACTAATATCCGAGCTCAGAATGTTAGAAATGGTGAAAAATCTCGAAACCTCATATTTATGTGTTCAGCCCAGGTCTTCCGCACCTGCGGCCCAAATCCCGCTTCTGCGGTCCCGCATTTGCGGTTGAAAGTCTGCTTCTGCGAAAATCACTAACTTCTCCAGCTACCGCACTTGCGCATTCATTTTCGCTTCTGCGAAAGCGCTTTTGCGCTATAGGTCCGCATTTATGCCTCGCATGTGCGGAAAGAACCTTGCACATGCGGCCACTGCAAAGCCTCCTCCTTTTTGCTTCTACGGGCTACTTCTTGCTTCTGTGGGCTCGCACCTGAAGTTCCCACTCCGCAGGTGCGATTACTACAGGAGCAACAAAACTTCAGTTGTTTCCTCAACTTACTTCCAAGTCCGTCAACCACCTGAATTCAACCCGAGCCCCTCGGGACCTCAACCAACCATACTGACAAGTCATATATCAACATATAAACTTAGACAAATCATCGAATCACTCAAAATAACATCACAATACCAAATTACCCTCAGATTCAAGCCTAAGAACTTCTAACCTTCCAAATTCGACAACCGATGCCGAAACCAACCAAATCACGTCCGAATGACCTCAAATTTTACACATACGTCAAAAATGACACCACGAACCTACTCTAACTTCCGGAAATCCATTCCTACCCCGATATCAAATTTTCCATTGCCGACCGAAATCGCCAAATTTCTAACTTTCTCCAATTCAAGCCTAA
>AWOL01S0051209.1:12236-27197 GCA_000715115.1 Nicotiana otophora | reverse complement strand
ATTACAAGACCATTTTTTCTTCAAGTTACTATGCTTAGGTTGAAGCCTTCTTCCTTATTTCCTCAGCTAGTCTTTCGTTGTCGTACTTAGGGAGGACCGTCTGACACTTGTAAAGCTGCGAACTTATAATATCGTATACTCGGGGAAATTATTTTTGATGTCCTTCCTCGCCTATAATTATCCGTGGTTACTTACCTTCACACTTATGTGCTCGTACGGTTACTTCTGAACTGAAGTTTTGACTGTCTTCCAAGTGAGACTCTCTTTTATTTCTGTAACATTAGTACGGTGCCTTTAACTACCCCAACTCCTATTTGAATATTTCTCAAGGATCACGATGTTATTTCTATGATACTGAATTTCCTACGTTGGGGTTGACTATGTTTATCTAGCACGATTTGTTGATTTGTTGGTAACCTCTTGCCTACCCATAACTAGGCTCTTCCTGAATCAACTGCTAACTAGTCATTGGCCGATTCTCATATCAATATTCCGCGTAATCTTTCTTAGGTTATTTCCTTTATCTTAACTTACCTCTCGCACTAGCTCCTTATTCATCAATAACATCTCGTGCAGGAACCCTCACTTCCTCTCCTTGACGTCGTGTTTGCATAATGTTCTGGAATCATAGCATATCTGTAGGCTTTGAATAAGTGCAATCTCATCCCTTTTTCATTTTATCGCATTCTTCCTTTACCATTCCATAATTACTCTAACCACCTAATTCTGACTTAATGCCACATCACTCTATATTCCCCCTTTAGAGGAGTACGAATATTTAGAGCTACAATGATCTACCTATAGATGTTTTACCTCTTTATCTTTGGCATCTTCTCATATCATTGACAACCATTACTCTCTTTGCAGTGATCCTTCTGTACCAAGGATAGCAACATCCCTTACTCGTGAGGGTGACACTTAGTATAACTGGCACATACAGACCCTTAAGCTTAACTCTGCTCACATTGCTTGGTTTAGGGAAGTGTTATCCTGAATGACCATTCTATGAATCTTTCAAGAATCTTCTTCTGTTGTCTATTCTATTATTGCTGGAATGAAATCTGAAATTCTCATGATGTCGACCATTATCAAATCACTCAGTTCCTAATCCATGTTTAGTTTATCTTGTTCACCAGCCCATACAGATTTCTATTAATTTGGGGTCTAACTTTTCCTCCTGACAACTGCGTTGGAGTCACGAACTTCTTTCTCGAAATGAGGATGCAACCTTATGGCCTATACTCTTTTGTTGTTTCCAGACCTGGCACCTGTCATCTTTTCCTTCCCTCAATTATAGACTATGTAACACATAACATTCTCTCTCTACTAGGGACGGGAGCCATACTAAGATAATATTTAGCCCCTTCAAGGCTTCCAGTGCCTATCTTTGTAATACTCAAATCTAACCGTACTATTTTAGAGTGCCCTATCTGGATGCCTAACAAGGAGATCTATTAGCATGTTTGCACTATCCTTCGGAAATGTCAACTAACGCAAACATTCCATCCCCCATTTTGGGTCACTCTAACCCCAGACAGATCTTGATATTCGTCCTTCTATTATACTACTTTTGTTAACTTCCCTAGGACATAAATGAGATGGGTGTGGCATTTGTACATACCCTTGCTACCATTGAAGGTAACTCAAAATGCTTATATCTCACGTCCTGAATTTTAAATAATGTTAGTCTTCATTAACTGGGCGCCCCGTACCCTTCTTCACCATGCTTCTTTTACTTGTTGAGACTTGTACTATCTTCTGAATCTATGATTGCCTTTCACCATAGGGGTGGATAGATATCCTTGCCTTAAGGCTCCTTATCAAGAGGCTTACACGTCTTAGTACACACATGATCTACTGAAGACCTTACATTTCCTCATCATAAGCATCATGAAAAATTGAGTTCCTCTGACTCAACTCCTCTATATCCGCATTCAATCTCTTACCAACTGGAGGTATCGTCATATTACAGATAAAATAAAAGCTAGGAGTTTGAGTTCTTATAAATGAGCTCTACCACATGATCTAGAGTAAGAAGAAAGAATGACAGTCCTAAATGCACTGTAGCCTCTTGATTATAAGTGTGGTGCACGACATAACCATAAACAAGACTCTACTAGACACGGCTTGTAGACATCCCTAGTAAAGAACTGCTCTGATACCACTTTTGTCTCGACCCAAACCGATAGGCTGCGACGGACACCCCGTACCTTACTCAACCGAGTACCAACATAACGTACCCTTTCATATCATACTATCATAGATAACCGAGACGGAGGGCTGCTGTGAGCTAGGTATAATACAACATGTGACACAAACTTATACATAAGACATATAGGCCTATAAGACCAAAATAACCACTTGTATACTGAATATAGGCCAACAAGGCCATACAATCTTTTATGTACATGACATCTATCTACAAGCCTTTAAGAATACATAATTTTCATAAAGGTAGGGACAGAGCCCTGCCCTAGCAAACAATACACATCTAAATCATACTGACCAAACAAGCAACTACGGAGCAAATGGAGTGCACCAACATCTTCCGCTGAGCTGATCGCCTACTTGGAGGACTCTCGACCTGTCTATCGAGACCTACGGGCATGAAACGTAGCATCCCCGGACAAAAGGGATGTCAGTACAAATAATGTACCAATTATGTAAGGCAATATACTGAAAGTTGAAACTGAACTGATAATATAACAACCGAAAGTAACTGGGAGTCAAAGATAATCTGAAGATATGCTTAGCAGCTGATACTGACTCAATTCTCTCAATATAGTAAGTACAATAGATGTCCGGCCCTATAAGGCTCGGTATATATATAACTGCTCTTGCGTAGTAGGCTCTCTCATGGGCGCTCAACCATACTAGGCTCTGTATATCGGCTAACTGGGCTCGCTCATAGGCGCTCGGCCACAGTAGGCTCGGTATATAAATTACCATCTGATCAGAGGTTGCCCAATAGGGGTCTACCCATCGATTATAACTCGATGGTAATGAAAATACTGTAATACTGTATATATAGACTATTTGCTCTCTTGATTGGAAAAAAGGAAATACTCAATTGAATATGAAAGTCCCGATAAAACGAATATTGTAACTTACAAGACTAGAAACATATATGTAAATTCCGGAATATGAATTTCTCTTTATGACTCGTTATCAAACACGAGTAATTACGAGATCATGCAAAAATGAAGGAAGGGCTTAGCGTTAACATACCTGGAGTAGGGAAAACATTCGTACGATGTTGTGGAAAAGGTTGCACCGTAGTCCTTTAGAACCGCAAAAGTTTACGTTGCTAAATCTCATTGGAATCGTTTGGTTGCAAGAAGAATTGCTAGCGTTTCTCTCTTCTGATTGTAATGTCTTAGTATTGAAAATATTAGGAATGAGTTAAGAATCTGATTGTAGTATTCTTTTGTAGGAATTTGTAAGGATTCACGTTACTAATGTGCAAAGCTCATGTCTGAATTGTAGTATTGTTTGTTTTGAAAGTCTTAAAGTTTGAGGTGTCTTGTAATTAATGTATTAGGATGCCACCTCATACGAAATGACTAAGGGTCATTTGCTTAATAAGGGGCTTGCTGCCACGTGAGGGTGGGGTGGGAAATGTTAACCTTTATCCACTTATTAAGTAATTAGGTAATGTCCCATTATCCGATAATTAACTAATTACCCGTATAATTAAGAATTATCTCAAATTACTTAAAATACTACTCACTTTTAACACACTTTATACACTTTACTATCATGGTCATGTGGTACCTTGTATGGTAATAGTCCATAAATACCGGGTATTTTAGCTCGGGCCGTATTTTATCCCAAAATGTCAAACGTTGACGAAATCTCTTTTCTTCGATTTTCTTACCTCTCACCTTCACGAATGTACTGATCAGTTATTGAAATAACATAATGCTTATAATCTCAAAATAATCTCATTCCCGAACTTTACGTCGATTAACTTACGACGAAACTTTAACATTAGAAAATGCAGGGTTTAACAACTTAGTATTGTATGGGCAGGTCCAGCCCAGGGAAGATCCACCCCTCAATATAAATAGCAACTAACAGCTAGCTACTCAGTACTGTATATGGCCAATCTATTCTAAATACAAATGAAAGAAGGCAACTCCATGCCCTGGGAACTCCATCCCAAATGTAAATAAATAAGCCAATTCCATGCCCTAGGAAGTCCATCCCTAATATAAATAAATAAGGAAACTTCATGCCCTGGGAACACTATCCCAAATGTAAATATATATGGCAACTCCATGCCCAGGCAACTCCATCCCAAATATAATATCCAATGCGCTCATTGTGTGGGGTGCAGACTACGGAGGGGCTCCTTCAGCCCAAGTGATATAATAAGCCAGGTCCGGGTCTAAATCAATAGAGCATTTTGCGGCGTGCAACCTGATCCCATAAATATAACTCATAATCAGGCCCTCGGCCTCACTCAGTCATTAACCTCTCCAGTCTCTCGGGCTCACAGTGTCATGAAAATCAGCCAGAAACAATGATATGATGTATCAATGAATGGCAACAGAGACTGAGATATGATATGCAAATAATAGATGTTATTAAGTATAAATTAGATTTTTAAACAATTAATTCAACAATATCACAACCTCTACGGGTCCCAAAAAAATCAGCACGTAGTCTAAACATGAGCTTTAATATGAGTCTCAGCTCAATTCCTTTAACATGTGGTGTATATGTGGATAATGACATGATTATTTGATTATGAAACTTCACGAAATCAATTAAGTCACAAATTCTACGGTGCACGCCCACTCGTCATCACCTAGCATGTGCGTCACCTCAAACCAGTCACATAACATGTAATTTCAATAATTTATACCCTCAGAACGATGTTTAGAAATGTTACTTACCTCAAACCGTGTAATTCTATTTTCCACAATGACCTTGACTTGCGAATCAAGCCTCCGAACTCCTCGAATCTAGTCACAATTAATTCGATACAGTCAACACAAATTATAAGAATTAATTCGATATACAAATACAAAATTTCCAAAAATGTCCGAAATTCCACTCAAAAATCGCCAGAGGGGCCCACATCTCGGAACCCGAAAAAAGTCACAAAATATGAACGCACATCCAACCACGAGTCCCACCATACCAATTTTACCAAATGCCAACATCAACTCGACCCTCAAATCTTCAATTTAACCTTAAGGGTTTTCACAAATCTTTTATAACTTAAAACAGCAATTAAATGCTAAAAATAACTATAGATTCGGGTAATTTGACCACAATTGAGTTAAGAACACTTACTCCGATGTTTCCATTGAAAATCTCCCCAGACTCGCCTCTCCCCAAGCTCCAAATCCTCAAAAATGGAAAATGAGACGAACATAACATAAGTTCTGATGCCTAGTCATTTCCACTATGCGACCGCAGACCAACTCACGCGATCGCGAAGAATAATTTTCCCCTGCCATAATTTTATCTTACGTGATCGCGGATCCCTTCAGGCGATCGTGAAGCATAGCTTCCTCCACCCTAGTGATCGCGGACAGCCATACTTGATTGCATAGTACATCGTGTGAATTTTCCAGTTGCCTCCTTCACTCTATGTGAATGCGGCTTAATCCATGCGTTCGCCCAGTACTACTGGCCAACAGCTTTGCAATCGCGGACTTACCTAACCGATCGCATAGCACAAATATTCAACCTCTCAAATTTAGCATGCGCGACAGCAAACCTTTTTACATGATCGTGTAGAAGGAAACCAGACAGCACACCAGAAAAACTTCAGCAAAACTCCAAGTCCAAAATTCGATCCGTTAACCATCCGAAACTCACCCGAGACCCCCTGGACCTCAACAAAATACACCAACAAGTCCTAAAACATAATACGTAGTCGAAGCATCAAATCACATCAGACAACACTAAAAACACGAATCATACCCCAATTCAAGCCTAATAAAAACTAACAAATTCCAACTTGTACATTTGATGCCGAAACCTATCAAATCAAATTCCATTGACCTCAAATTTTGCAAGCAAGTCATAAATGACATAACATACCTATTCAAATTTCCAGAATCGGACTTCGACCCCGATATCAAAAAGTCAACTCCTCGGTCAAACTTCGAAACTTAAATTTCCTATTTTTGCCATTTCAAGCAAAATCTTACTACAGACCTCTAAATAAATATTCGGATACACTCCCAAGTTAGAATTCACCATACAGATCTATTGAGACCATCAAAATTCCTTTTCGGGGCCGTTTACACATAGTTCTTCATTCTATTAATTATTTCATCTTATGCTTTAAATCTTGGAACTAAGCGTTCCAATTCATTTAGAAACCTCCCCGACAAGTCACATATCTATAATTGAAAACAGAATAAGCAGTAAATGGAGAAACGGTGCTGAAATATGCAAAATGACCGGTCGGGTCGTTACATTCCCCATCTTAAACAAACGTTCATCCTCGAATGGGTTTAGAATTATACCTGGAGTGTCAAATAGGTGTGGTTATTTGCTCCGTATCTCCCGCTCAGTTTCCCAAGTAGATTCTCCAACTGGCTGACCTCTCCACTGCACTTTCAGTAAGGCTATGTTATTTCATCTTAACGTTCGAACCTCTCGATCCAAAATAGTCACCGGCTCCACATCATAAGTCAAATTTATATCCAGGTGAACTGTGCAAAAGTACAAAACATGAGACGGATCCCCGACATATTTATGGAGAATAGATATATAAAACACTAAATGAACACCCGATAGACTAGGCGACAATGCAAGTTTATAAGCCATATATCCAATCCTCTCAAGTACATCAAAAGGCCCAATATAACGAGGACTCTACTTGTCCTTCTTCCCGAATCACATAACACCCTTCATAGGCGATGTTCTGAGTAGTACCTTCTTTCTTACCATGTAAGATACATCACAAACCTTCCGGTCAGCATAATCTTCTATCTAGATTGCGCCGTGCGTATTCGATCCTGAACGAATTTAAATTTTTCCAAAGCATCCTAAACTAAGTCAGTACCCAATAGCCTAGCCTCCCCCAACTCAAACCAAACTACTAGAGACTGACACTGTCTCCCATATAAAGCCTCATAAGGAGCCATCTAAATGCTCAATTTGTTGATGCTATTATAGGCAAACTTTGCTAGCGGTGAAAACTGATCCAAAGAACCCTCGAAATTGATAACACAAGCGCGTAACATATCTTCCAATATCTGAATAGTGCACTTGAATTGTCCGTCCATTTGAGGGTGAAATGATGTACTCAACTGAACCTGTGTGCCTAACTCTCGCTGCACTGCTATCCAAAAATGTGATGTAAACTGCATGCCCCAATCTGAAATGATTAACACTGGCACATCATGAAGGCGAAGAATCTTGCAGATATAAATCTCAGATAACCGCTTCGAAGAATAAGAAGTACCGATTAGAATAAAATATGCGGACTTGGTCAATCTATCCACAGTCATCCAAATAATATCAAACTACCGCGAAGTCTGTGGGAGCCCAACTACGAAGTCCATGGTGATCCGCTCTTAGTTCCACTCCAATATTTCAAGTCTCTGAAGCAATCCACCTGATCTCTGGTGCTCGTACATCACCTACTGACAATTTAAACACCGAGCTACAAACCACACTATATATTTCTTCATCCTTCTCCACCAATAATGCTTCCTCAAGTCATGATACATCTTTGCCGCACCCGGGTGAATGGAATACCGCGAACTGTGGGCCTTCTCAAGAATCAACTGACGCAGCCCATCTACGTCCCTTATACAAATTCGAACCTGCATCCTCAACACCCCATCATCTTCAATAGTAACATCTTTGGTATCGTTGTGTTGAACGGTGTCCTTCAAGACAAGCAAATGGGGAGCATCATACTAGCGCTCTCTGATGCGGTCATATAATGAAGATCGAGAAACTACACAAGCTAGTAGTCGACCGGTCTCCGAAACATTTAACCTCCCCTATATATATGACTTCCCAAAAGTCAATACAATCACCAAACACCCCAAACAACATCATTAATAATCATATTGAGCCTCCCAAAACAGTCCACCAACCAACAACATTACTACCAAGCCTTTCGATATATATTTCACAAGTTCTAGCTTCAACGACTTAGCCACAACTTGGATAATCTTAAATATATATAGAGTAAGAGGTTCCTTACCTTTAAACAGAAAGAACAACTCCAATTTGACCTTAATTTTCCACGAAATATCCCTTCAATTCTGCCACAAGAACAAGGAAGCGAAACTAGCAATTAATTCGGGTTTTTCGGCACTAGAATTACTTTAGAAGACATGAAATCACCTAGGGTTGATATTAAAAACTTGAAGGTGTATTTACAGAACATAAAACACTTAAAACAACCTCCCACACGAGCTGGAACAACACAAAAATCAGCAACAACAAGAAGAACAAGAAACTTACTAGCGCCACGGGATTCCCGACATTTGATTTGTGTTGTTTGCCCTTTGTTTGGGTCTTGGATCATGAGAGAACCTTGAGAGACTGTTTTTAGGGTTATAAGGTCTGAATATACTGAAAAATAATGACTTAAAACGGGGTTGAGGTATCTTATATATGTCCATATGACTTAAACCGCCTTTGTGGGCCCCATAGAGAGCAGCTTGGCGCACTCTCACGAAAACGCGAATATCTCTCTATTCCGAGATCGTATCGACAAACGGTTTAATGCGTTGGAAACTAGACTCATAGAGAGTAAATTTGATAGGAAGATCATCCCATAATTCTAAGCACATTGGGAGAAAAATGCTGTAACATTTGACCTAAAGTTTAAGTAAAATTATAAACCTAAGTTGCGACAACTTTTATCGACTTTTGTTTCATAAGTCGCTTGACTTCAAAACTTATGATACGGATATTATATGATTCAAATACATTAAAACAAGACCTCTTGGGACAGTTAATCACCTCTAGTGTTACCCGAAAATACGGGTTACAACATCCTTGATTCGTTTAACTTCTAATACTTGTTAACCACTCTTATACACCCTTGTATCGTTTAAGACCAAAAGGATTAACTTTTTATCATCTCAAAGATAATCTCTTCTTGGATTTACGTCGACTAACTTACGGCATGATCTAAGGTACGCGAATTTGGGTTGTAACATAAATGCTAAAATAACTATAAATTCGGGTAATTTGACCAAAATTGAGTTAAGAACACTTACGCCATATCTTCTCTTGAAATTCTCCCGAAAATGAACCTCTCCCCAAGTTTCATATCGTAAAAAATGGAGTCTCATTTTTAGAACTTAAGTTATGCTGCCCAGTCAGTTCCTCTATGCGATCGCGGACCAACTCACGCGATCGCGAAGAATAATTTTCCCCTATCAAAATTTTTCCTTAACCGTTCGCGGATCCCTTCATGTAATCATGCAGCATAGCTTACTCCACCCTAAAAACAAAAATCATACCCTAATTTAAGCCTAATGAAAACTAACAAATTCCAACCTCAACATTTGATGTCGAAACCTATCACTTAGAATCTGATTGACCTCAAATTTTGCACACAAGTCATGAATAAAGTATTCAAATTTCATATTCAAATACAATTGACATAAGGGACCTATTCAAATTTTCAAAATCGGATTTTGACCCATATATCAAAAAGTCAATGTTGGCCCCGTAAACATTTCCTAATGATTTAAGATTTTAAAGTGCGCCAACGGTATTTGGGAATAACGTATGTGATTATTAAAGGAGAACTATGGGATAAAGACACATAATGTTAAATTTATAATGTATGTTTAAGGTGTGTTGGAATATACTAAGGAGTTTTGTGAATTGTAAGAACTTGGGTGGAACAAGTTGGATACATTAAGTGGAAACGATGTTTCAATTGGCACAAGAGACCTATCTCCATATAATGACTTAGGTGGTGATATACCTATCAAATTAAAATCCTCTGAGTCCAGTTTCCAACGCATCAAACCATTCATCATTTGGATATTTCAACCGAAAGTTATGGCCATATAACTGGGCCTATCTCATATGCGTGCCCAGATGTGCGTCCCCGCATATTTGGGAGTTTCTCCCTTGTGTGTGCGGCCAGATGCACGACAACTTGTCCTGGTGCATGGCCGCGCATGTAGGAGACCATTAAATAACCCAAAGGCCGGGTAGATAGAGGGGTTAAGTCATTTCTTGAGTTAAAACCTGATATTTTAGAGAGAAGCGAGAGTGTTCTAGAGAGAAGAAGTAGATGAAGTATTTTGTTCATCAAGATCTTGTTTAAGTCTTGAAATCCAACATGGAAATCTCTCAAGATCTTCACCCAAGAGGTAAGATTCAAACCCCGAGTGTTCAATTTCGAGTTTGGAGTAAAAGATGGGTGATTGGGAGTATGATTCTTGGGTTTAAGAGTACTAATTATACATGCTTGTATGAATAAGGTTTGTGGGAAGATTGTTGAGCTAAAATAAGTTACGATTGTGTTGAGGAGTGAAGGAAATCTTGTAGAAGAACCTTGTAGCCAAATTCCCACACCTAGTGTTTGATAAAATGCTCAAATGAGCTGAAACAATGAATATCTTCCTTTGTGTTCAATTTTGTTATGTCTCAAAAGATTGGGATTGCTATAATTTCCGGAACGTTGTGGTAATTTAAGGAAATATCAAAGTGAGGTATGTTGGCTAAACTACTCTCTTAGAATTGAATTCCATGACGCTCCGGTAAGTTTCAACTATGGTTGTTTCAAGTTCCTTATTATATGTTCCGAGATGTTCCCAGTAAATTTGATTTTCCTGAATAAGCAAATTGTCAAGAATTATGTATTCAAAACGTGTTGAAATCCAACAATGAAATCTCACAAGATCTTAACTCAAGATGTAAGATTCAAAACCCTAGTCTTCAATTTCGAGTTTGGGGTAAAAAATAGGTGATTGGGAGTATGATTCTTGGGTGTAAGAGTATTAATTATACATGCTTGAACCAATAAGGTTTGTGGGAAGATTGTTGACCTAAAATAAGTAAAGATTGGGTTGAGGAGTGAAGGAAATCTTGTAGAAGAACCTTATAGCAAAATTTGCACTCCTAGTGTTTGACAAAATGATCAAATGAGTTGAAACCATGAATATCTTCCTAATTTGTGTTCAATTTTGTTATGTCTCAAAATATATTGGGATTGCTAGATCTCACGCCCCGAAACTGGGGAGCGCGAGGAATATGTGCAGACAACCATTGCACACTCCCTTGCAGATATGGTCGCCAAAGCTACTACCACAATCACACAGCCATCATTGGGTGAAGTTAGAAGCTCCCGGGTCCAAGACCCAGCTTTGCAACTGGAGGAGCTTCCTACTTTGGTCACAGACACCACTATCTAGTCAGAGGTTCCACCCACTACCTCCACAGTTAGCCTCCGGCCCCACGGCAGCCTCGGATGATCCAAACCCTCCAAACACCTAGTACGCCCCATGAAGCCCATAAACATTGCTCTTACTTTCTCATTGCCTTGGGGACAATGCATGCTCTTCAATCGGGGGTGGGGTAGTCAAATGTTTGCAACTTGTATATAAACTCTTAATCTTAATAGTGTAGATTTTTATATAGAAATGAATTCCCCATTGTTTTTCTTTGCCGGGTTCTTTTCCAACGATGTAATAGTAGAACCATGATGGTAGCACAAACTATTTTGACTTGTTTGGTGCTTTTGTTCTATGTTCAAGCATGTGATAAGTTTTTGTTAAATCAATTGCACCCTTCAAAGTTTGTAGATAAACGGTTAGTCATTCATATGAAATCAAGGCTCGCTCTTTGACTTTGTGCTTACTTAGAATCTCAAATATCATGTGATGAAGCTTTGAGTCGCCTTGTATCCACTTGAGGGATGAAATTATGCTGATTCGAACAGTTCATGCATTGTGAGTAGGTGAGAATTTGTGCAAATAATGCATGTTCTCACCTTGTAATGTCTACAACTTGCCCGGTTGGTTTCTCAATGCAAATCTCAGGTTGATGATTGGGTTTTGAAATGATCTTAGGATCAATTTTTGATTGCTAACTAGTGTTTGACCGAATTTACCCCCTTGGTGCAGTTATTATCATAGTTATCCCCCGTTGAGACTTTAACCTTTTATTTGGTTACCATATTACAAACCTTTACCCTTTTGTGAAATTATTCCCTTTTTTGAACCCGTCCCACCTTGAATGATAAAGAATGAGGCTAAAAGCCTAAGTTGGGGGTGTTGGTGTTAATTGAAGATTGGTAAGGTTGTATATTGTGGGTAGAAGCAAATACCTCAAAGTTGTGTATATGAAGTTATGCAAGCTCCAAAAGAAAAATAAAAGAAAACATCTACTTAAAAAAATGTTTTTGGAGTCTTGTGAAAACTGAACAGATACTTTGAGGTAGTTCTATATCAGTAACTAGAGGTCAATAAGGGCTATGTGGTTTAAAAAGAATCAAAGTGTATGTAGAATTCAAGGAGGGTACAGTCACTATATTCCCAAATATTCATTCAACCCATCCCGAAGCCTACACTACAACCCTTAAAAAGTCCTTTGTGATCTGCAACCAATTATTCCTGAGATAGCAATGAGTTAAAATAAGGGCAAGCATATGGACTGATACTTGTAGCACTTAGCCTTCTTTCTGAGTGCAAGAGTGTTTGATTGTATCCCCTGTACATATTTGTTGAGTTGGGGATTTTGTTTTTTCTGTGAGCACGCATGAATTGCAATATTTAGCAGAAGTTAGGTTTCTTAAAGTAGGATACAAGTGCATATCTAGCTGTGGGTAGCACTCTGTCATTGCTCTTGAGGCTCGTAGTTTACAAACTGATTATTCGAACTGTTAAATGATCTTTGTCTTCAAAAAAGGGTGAATAAAAGAAGTTAGATGTTTGTTAGCTAACAGTCAGCACCATCCATAGTCACTGTTGCTTTGTACTCAGGCAGAAGTAGATTTGTATTTGGTAGGTTAACTTTGTTTTAGTTGCTTGAGGGTAAGCAAAAGTCTAAGTTGGGGGTGCTGGAAAATTGCAAGAAAAGTGAAAACACTGATAGTCAAAGTATGTAGAAAAATATACACCTCCAAATCTTATTAATTTGTGCTAGTGGGAGTATAGAAGTACTTAATGAAAGTAAGGGCTATGTTGTATATGGGTTGTGGCAAGTGAATTTGTTGAGAATAATATGGGCTCGAATTGTGAGTGTAGTCTATTAAAGTGCCTATGAGGGTTAGTCACTATTTCTAAATATATCATATATTACCCCATTTGTCACGGGGAAGTTTAGTATAGTGCCTGAAATACTAAGTTTGTAGACGGGTTTATCGAGGTTGTACGGTGACAGTTTGTAGTCATCATACCCCAACCGACCCAGTTGAGCTAGAGATGATGGATTTTGATGCTATCGTGGGCATGGACTTGTTGGCAGCTTGCTATGCCACAGTTGATTGCCGAGCAAAGGCAGCCAGATTTAATTTTCTGGGTGAGCTAGTACTTGAATGGGTAGGTAATACAACGACACCCAGATATAGGTCTATTTCCTATCTGAATGCGAGGAAAACGATCGCAAAAAGGTGCATTTATAATATTGTGCCACTTAGAGATGCAGATGCTAAGATACGTACACTTTAGTCAATTCCTGTAGAAAAAGAATATGCAGATGTGTTTCCAGATGAGCTTCCAGCTATTCCTCTAGAGCGAGATATTGATTTTAGCATCGATTTGCTTCCAGGAACTCAACTAATATCCATCCCTTCGTATAGAATGGCACCTGCCGAATTGAAGGAGTTGAAAGAGCAGTTAAAAGATTTCTGGAGAAAGGTTTCATCAGGCCCAGTACCTCACCTTGGTATGCATCGATGCTATTTGTGCGGAAGAAGGATGGCTCGTTGAGGATGTGTATTGATTATAGGCAGCTGAACAAGGTAACTATTAAGAATAAGTATTCCCTACCAACGATCGATGACTTGTTTGATCAGTTGCAGGGGGCTAGATTCTTTTCAAATATAGATTTGAGGGCGGGATACCGCCATGTCAGAGTTCGGGAGAAAAATATTCCGAAGACAGCCTTCACGACTCGATATGGCCACTTCGAGTTCCTTGTCATGTCCTTCGGGTTGACGAATGCACCCGCCGTATTTATGGACATGATGAATAGCCTATTCCATCAATTTTTAGATCTGTTCGTGATAGTATTTATTGATGATATTTTTGTTTATTCATGTTTAGAGGATGATTATGTGGACCACTTTCGAGCGGTACTCCAAACCCTCAGTGATCATGAGTTGTTTGCTAAGTTTTCTAAATGTGAGTTCTTGTTGAAGTCTGTATCATTCTTGGGGCATATTGTATCCGATGAAGGTATAAAGGTAGACACTGAGAAGATTGAGGCCATGAAATCTTGGCCTAGACCTACCACTCCGATAGAGGTTCGTAGCTTTCTAGTCTTAGGAGGATACTACCGGAGGTTCGTAGAGGGTTTTTCTTCCCTTTCGGCACCATTGACGAAGTGGACGCAGAAAGCAACTACGTTTTAGTGGACGGAGGCTTGCGAGTGGAGTTTCCAAGAGCTTAAGAACAGGTTGACCTCAACGCCAGTTCTAACACTTCGAGAGGGTCCAGAGAGTTATGTCGTGTATTGTGATGCCTCAGGTGTCGGGTTAGGATGTGTCCTGATGCAACATGGGAAGGTAATTGTATATGCTTTAAGGAAGTTAAGGAAGCACAAGAAGAATTATCCAACCCACGACCTTGAGTTAGCTGCGGTTGTCCATGAACTTAAGATATGGTGGCATTATTTATATGGTGTTCATGTTGATTTATTTACAGATCATAAAATCCTGCAATATATCTTCAAGCAAAAAGTGTTGAATTTGCGACAAAGGCGATGGCTTGAGTTATTGAAAGATTATGATGTTATCATTATCTACCATCCAGGGAAAGCTAATGTTGTAGCAGATGCCTT
>AWOL01S0051205.1:65371-100811 GCA_000715115.1 Nicotiana otophora | reverse complement strand
GTGTGTGTGTGTGTGCGTGTGTGTGTGTGTGTGTGCGTGTGTGTGTGTAGAAATGCTCGTCCAAAGTTTGATCCTGTGCGTACTCATTTGGAACTTTAGTAGGCATTTGGACATAAGAATTGTAAAATTTGAAAAAATGGTGAAATTTTTTTTCAAGTGAAAATGGTATTTAAAATTTAGAGTTGTGTTTGGACATAAATTTCAGTTTGGGTTGTTTTTGAAGTTTTGTGAGTGATTTGAGTAAAAATTTTGAAAAATAGCTTTTTGCAATTTTTAAAATTTTCGAAAATTTTCAAAATGCATCTTCAAGTGAAAATTGGAATTTTATGAACAAACGCTAATTTCGAAAAAAGTGATTTTTTTTTGGGGAAAAATCTTCCATCAAATTGTATGTCCAAACGGGCTCTTAGTCTATCATGAAATTTCCAACTTGACTTAGGCTTAGGCCTCTCCTTAGACCACACATCACTTATAATATGTCTCGTACACTTATTATCACATTCAATTGATATCCATCATATTATTAGTCCGCGTCCGCACACAAAATAATATAATTAGAACACATCAACTTTCTAATTTCTCCAAAATGCGTTGAATTGTTCTACGAGCTTTCAACTCCAATTCCGGACATACGACTAATTCTGAAATCACCATACGAAGCTATTGGAACCATCAAAGTTCCATTCTAGGGTCGTTTGTACAAAATTCAAACTTCGGTCAACTCTTTTCATTTAAGCTTCCAAAACAAGAATATATTGTTCTTTCAATTAAATCTCGAATCATCCAAAAACCAAACTCGATCGCGCGCACAAGTTATAATACACATTACAAAGCTTCTCGAGGTCTTAAGCCACTGAACGAGACGCTAATTCTTAAAACGACAAGTCGGATCGTTACATTGTCTTTGATTTATTTATTTTACAGTTTTTATTTTATAACACGTTATCAGTGATAAGTAAAATTTTTGACTATTTATTTGCACTATTTTACTTTAGTTTTAGCTCAAAAGTGCTTAAAGGTATTCCCAAAAACTGATAAAATGTGCTTACTTGCAGGAGCATTAGAAAAAGAGCCAAAACGATGAAATTCAATTCAAGAAGTAGTATTTTTGGACAAGGACTAAAACCAAGCAAAAAAAGCAAAGTGCGGACCGCACAATATTGAGTGTGGTCGCAGATTGTGAAGGACCTCTGACAGAATTCCTTTGCAAAGTACGGACTGCATAATTATTGTGCGGCCGCAGAAGATGAGGTTCAAAGAGATGGAGTTCTGAGTCCATTAAGAAGGGAAGACCACACTATTATTGTGCGGCCGCAGAATTCAAGAGTACGGCTGCACTCAGAAATGCGCGGTCCGCGGAAGTCCCTCCTGTCAAGCTCAAATTTAAGAGTGTGGCCGCACTCAGAAATGTGCGGTCCGCAGAATCTGAAGACGTGCGGCCGCAACCCAGAATTATGGGGTCGCAGAAGTCCATCCTGTCAAGCCCATCTTCAAAGTGCGGACCGCACAGAATTGTGCAGCCGCAGAACCTCCGCATGGGCAATTTTGTCCGATAATTTCAGCTGTGTATAAATAGTGTTTTTGTCAAATTTAGGTTAAGTTTTGAACTCCAGAAAGTAGGCAGCCATTTTTCCTTTACTGCTTTGGGAAATTTTGTATTAGTTTGTCATTTTAACATTGGATTTTCATCCCTTTATCATCTATTATGAGTTTAATCATATTTTCTTCCTTAGTTTGTTCATTTTTGTCGATGAGTAGCTAAATCTCTAGCTAGGGTTGTGACTCAACCCTAGTGTGGGTACCTAATAGGTATTTGATTTAGGGCTTGTTTAAGGTTGGGTGTATGATATTTAGCCAGTTCTTGCTTGAATTTAGGAATTAATGATTCAAACATTGATTCATGCCTAATTGACTTAGTCTCTACTTGAGAAAGAGAGACTAAGTCTAGGAAAATTTGGCTAACAAAAAATTAGGGTGAACTCAAGAAATTGATAGCCCCAATTAAAGGGTTGAATCTAGAGATAATAAGACCCAACTTGAGCATGTATCAACGGTTTTGTGAATTATCTATTTGGACTTGAGAAGCCAAACTGGGCAAAATCACTCTAACTACCGAGAGGTATCGAGTGAGTAATCGCGTGTTGATTGCTATATTATACCCCGACCAACGAAACATTCCCTAAAGCCCAATACCCGTTAGGTAACCACCTAGGTGGAAGTCACAGCCCTAGATCTTTTATAAACTTGAAAAACAACAACACCAAAAATATCGTTCTATAGCTTTACATTTACAAACAATAGCATAAATTTTAGAAGTAGAAAGAAACAATTAAGTATGTGGAAGTGCAGTTTTAGGCATGTCATACACCTAGTCTAAGTATATACCCACTCCAATATAAGCTCTCTGAGGAATCGACCCCGACTCAAAGTTGGGTAATTATAATTGCATCGACCGCTTCACAATCCCAATCAGTGGTGTGAATTTGGGTGACATCAATTTTTGGCATCGCTGCCGGGGAGCTAAAAATAGATTTAGCTATATATTTGGTTTTATGTGTGACTTGTCTTCTTTTTCTTCCGAGTTACTAACCTTTTTATGAATCGACTGTAGGTTCAAAAATGGCTCTCAACAATGATCCTCTCAGAAACTTGCCTTTGGGGGAGGAAGTGGACGATGACCAAGGTGATGAGGTTTCTCTTGAACCTCAAGCAAATAGGTGAGGCCGACCACCTTATGACAATATTCCCGTCCCTCCCCCACCTCCACCAAGAGCGGCTCCACACCGAGTGTTGCCAAACAAAGGATACGCAAGTGCCATAGTCCCGCCCCGCATTAGGGCGGGCAACTTCCAAATCACCAATGTTATGCTCACATTGCTAAGGCAATGAGGATTCTTCACTGGGGCTCTGAGTCAAAATGCATACAAACACTTGAAGGAATTTGTGGACACTTGCTGGGGGAGAAAACAGACCAACATCTCTAAGGATGCTCTAAGGTTGAGGCTATTTCCCTTCTCCCTACGAGGGAAAACCTTGGATTGGTCAGAAAGATTGCCAAACTATTCTATCCATATATGGGATGAATTGGCTGAAAAATTCATTGCCAAGTTCTTTTCTCCCGGGCATATGGCTACTCTACGAGACGAGATTCTAGCATTCAAGGAAGAACCCAATGAGCCTTTGCACGAGATTTGGGAGAGGTACCGTATTATGGTGAAAGAGTGCCCGAATAATGGCATGACTGAGGCTATGATTCAACAAACCTTCTACAGATGGATCAATACTACCAATCAATGTGTGGTCAACCAACTTGCCGGTGGGAATTTCATGAAAACACCATATGCCGAAGCTTGTGAGATTTTAGATGAAATGGCAGATACTTCATCGGCATGGCAAAGTAGAGCTAATGTTCCTCAAGGTGATCCAAATGTGATGCACCTACACAAAGAATTGCATGATCATGGGCAAGCAATTACCGAGTTGACCACAACAATAAATCAATTAGCCAAAGCTCAACTTCAACAAGTTCAAGGTCCCAAGCAAGTAAATGCAATGGAAGGTGTCAACATGATGGTGAACAAGCGAAGGCAAAAGGGTCAACAAGTGCAAAACCGTGAGGAACAATTTGTGCAAGATGATAGTGGGTTTGACCAAGACGAATCATACAATGAGCAATAGGAATAAGTGCAATATGTGAACAACTACCAAGGGTAAAGAAACAACTCTCAAGTCCCGAATCAACAACAATGGCGATCTCAAGGAAATCAAGAAAATTGGAACAATCAAAACCACCAAGGCAATTAGAGTGGTGGTAACAACAATCAAGGTAATTGGAACAATAACAATAATCAAGGCAATTGGAATAATCAAGGCAACCAAGGCAATTGGGGTGGTAACAATCAAGGATATTGGGTAGGCAACAACCACGGGGGTTGGAATAATAACCAATGGAATCGGGGGTTGGGATTACAAAGGCCCCCGATGTATCAACAACCAATCAAACCGCCTCCTTATCTGTCTCATGGTTCTAGCTCTTCCAATAATGAGATGGGACTGATTGAAAATATGTTCAAACAAATGATGGAGAAAAATACCGACTTTGATGCTCAACTAGCCTCTCAGAACACTTAAATTCGCAATTTGGAGGGTTAATTAGGGCAAATCTCGCAAGCTTTAAACACTCATCCTAAGGGGGAACTACCTAGTAACACGGTGGTGAACCCGAAGGGTGGGAACAACACGGGACATACCATGGCCGTAACCACAAGGAGAGGAAAAGGTGGGGAGGCAACAACCTCAAACCAAAGAAGAATTGTGGATGATGATGTAGTGATTCAAGAAGATGAAATTCCAAGCAATGTGGTTCAAGCTAATAAAGAAGTGAGAATTGATATTGATGAAAATATGGAGGAGACTCAAGAAGAAGTGAACCCGTCTAGGGAACACGTGATTGACATACCGAAACCGGTAGTGCCAAAGGCCAAGGCACCAATGCCAAGGCCTCCTCCTCCATACCCTCAAAGGCTCGCTAAGCAAAATAGCGAGAACCAATTCAAGAAGTTTATTGACATGATGAAGAACCGGGATGCCATGGTTCGCCGACTTAGCAAATTATCTTGTGAGTGATATTGTACCGAATGAGTTCTCTTCAAACCAAAGGAAGAAGCTCAAACAGGATTGTCTTGACTATTATTGGGATAAGCCGTAACTCTTCCGGATTTGTACCGATGGTGTGATTCGACGATGTGTACCGGAGGAAGAACAAGTAGAAATTCTTGAGGCTTGCCACTCTTCACCATATGGCGGTCACCATGTTGGAGCTAGAACAGAAACAAAAGTGTTGAGTTATGGATTCTATTGGCCTACTCTTTACAAGGACGCTAGCGATATCATCAAGCATTGTGATGAATGTCAAAGGGACGGTGGAATTTCTAAGAAAAATGAGATGCCTCTCACCACCATCTTGGAGATTGACATTTTTTATGTGTGGGGCATTGATTTCATGGGTCCGTTCGTGATCTCTTGTGGGAATACTTACATTTTGGTAGCTGTAGATTATGTGTCAAAGTGGGTTGAACCGTGGCTTTACCCAACAATGCATCTCGAAGTGTGGTGGCATTTTTGAAAAAGAACATCTTCACCAGATTCGGTACTCCAAGGGCCATTATTAGTGATGGGGGATCACACTTTTGCAACAAAGCTTTTGACACCTTACTCACCAAGTACGGTGTCACTCACAAAGTCTCGACCCCCTACCATCCTCAAGCAAGCGGGCAAGTAGAAGTCTCCAACCGAGAGATCAAGAGTATTTTGTCAAAGACAATGAATGCCAACCAGACATATTGGTCAAAGAAACTTAATAATGCTCTTTGGTCTTATATGACGGCTTATAAAACACCGATTGGTATGTCTCCATACCGGTTAGTGTTCAGGAAAGCTTGTCACCTTCCGGTGGAACTTGAGCACAGGGCTATGTGGGCATTGAAGAAGCTTAATCTTGAATGGGATGTCGCCGCCAACTTAAGGGTTGCACAATTGAATAAACTTGATGAATTCCGGTACCATACTTATACAAGTTTGTCCTTATATAAGGACAAGATGAAGTACCTCCATGACAAGTACATCCGGAACAAGGATTTCAAAGAAGGTGATATTGTGTTATTGTTCAATTCTCGGTTACGAATATTCCCGGGAAAGTTAAAGTCTAAGTGGAGTGGTCCGTTTGAGGTTGTGAATGTGACACCCTCTGGTGCATTAGACTTGAAGAACAAATATGATGAAGTGTTTAGAGTCAATGGTCACCAGGTAAAGTATTATCTTGGCAAAGTTGATGATGGCCACGTCATGGCGTTAATTCATTTCAAGTGATTGATGGTAATATGCATCGTGTCGCGACGTTAAATCAAGCGCTTCTTGGGAGGCAATTCATGTTTCTTTTAATTTTTTATTTTCTTCTTTTTTAGATAGGTTTTGTATTGAGCTAACTGGTTTTGAAGTGAATTGCAGGAATAAGTGTGCATTGCAGGTACTGTGTTCGAAAACATTGGCCAAATATTGAAAAAATGCGGACCGCACATTTATTGTGCGAACCGTACAATTTTGTATGCCACAAACAGAGAAGAATCTCCGGCCGCACAATTCTTTGTGCGGCCGCACAACTGGAGACCCAAAAATCCAACTCTCTGAAGTTTTGAATTGTAGAGAAAAGGCCATTCTGCGGCCGCACACAAAATTGTGCAGACCGCACAAATTTCTGCGGCCGCACTCACTTTTGTGTAGACTGCAGAACTTCAACAAGATTCAGGTAAAGAGTGCGGACCGCACTCAAAATTGTGCGGCCGCACTCAGCTTCAATTTTGACCGACTTTGGTCAACCTATAAATAGGACCTCATTGCACTATTCACAACTTTACACACCCTGAACATTTGAGACCTAAGCAAGCATAGTGCACACAAAGTACCTCACACTCCACGTTCATTTCATCAGTGTAGATTCTTACCTGCATCCTTCATCACTGGTAATTTCATTTCAAATGTTCTTTATGTGTGCTTGAAATTGTGTGGGTAATTTCATGTGTGCTCATTGGGGACTGGGTAGATCATTCACCATGTTTAATTTGCAAATACCATGTTTAAATTGTGCAAAAATTGCAAAACCTAAGTTAGTGCCGTTTTATTTTTGAATTGTGCGGCCGCACACAAAATTGTGCGATCCGTAGATCTTGAGTTAGGGAAAAATGTAATACATGAAAAGTGCGGACCGTAGTCAAAATTCTGCGGTCCGCAAAAAAATTGTGCGGTCCGCAAAAATATGTGCGACCGCACTTTGGAACTTCAAAGAACCAGTAGTCTGAACCTGGTTTTGTGCGGACGCACTCAAAATCATGTGGTCCGCACTTCAGCATGTGCGACCACACTTTGAAATTGTGCGGTCTGCACAAGGCAGTCTGCGGCCGCACTCAATATTGTGTGGTCCGCACTGTCTCTTTTGTACACTGATTTCCTGCATCTGTTAACATGCTTCTAAACTTTAACTGACTTATGTTCTTCATATTATAGACAATGGTTCGATCACGAGGCAGAGGTGATAAATCTAAGGGGAGGGGTGAACCCTCCCGAGGCCAAGGAAAGGGCACTCAACCTCTGGGAGTGCAATCAAAAGCAATAGCCAAAAAGCCGACCACTGGAATAGGTAAGGTTATAGATCCCTTAGAATCAAGCTCGTGTGTCCCGTCTAGGGAAGCCTCCGAGGGTCACTCAGTGGAGATATAACCTGAGGCCCAGTCCCAACCACCAAAATTTACTGGGAGATACCAACTGTGCAACGAACCCCTCCACCACAACCAGTTCTTCTGAGGGTTCTGATGCAAGTAGCTAGGGTTCAGAGAGCTTCTCTACACACACTCCCTCTGCACCAGTTGCAGTAGATGATGATGATGTTCCTGATGATGGTGGGGGAGGTGACACTAGAGTGGGCGGCCTAGAGAGGTAGAAGAAGAAGGAACTATAGGAAGATAGGTTCGTGAGTTTGCCTGCCTTCACAAAGTTTAAAGAGTGGTGTTCCCAGAGATTGCTCACACTTGAGCGACAATTCTTGCTACGGATTTGGATAAATATAATCCAAATGTCCTTAAGCAGTTCAGGGAGTGCAAGGGGTGGATGTGGTTCACCCAAATTGTTATGGATTCCAAAGAGCACTTTGTACGGGAGTTTTATGCCAATGTGGCACACATCAAGAAGGGTACCAAAGTGAGAAATTTGAAAGTCAGATTCGACCCAAGCACTCTGAACACTTACTTGGGATTCGAGGAGGTAGAGGCAATCCAGTACTTGGAGAAGCTTGCTATGAGTGATGCAGCTCGCCCTTGGTTAGCAAAGATTTTGGCTCCTCCAAGACCACCATCACCGTGGATCACAACAGGGGTTCCCATTGTACGGGCCACCCTCAACTTTGAAGCAAAGGGGTGGCAAACTTTTGTATGCAGCTGTATGGACCCAAGCCAGAATGAGAACAATCTTCTGATTCCCCGAGCAGTTTTGGTGGCATCTATCATGGCTGGGTTCCCAATCAATGTGGGTGCCATCATGTCGGCCAACATGTCAGTGGTTGTCCGGAAAGGTGAAATCTCCTACCCATATCCCAACACCCTCACAGAATATCTCACAGATGAAAAGGTGGAGCCGAGGAGTTTTGATACAAAAGTACGGGCCAAGAAGTCCTTCTCATGGTACTCCTTGCAAGGTCCGGAAAACCCAAAGTTCAAGGGTAAGGCAACTGCCACTGTTGGCCAGTCTGATGAGCCATCAGTGGTGGTTACAGATTCTGCTGCTGAGCCATCTACAACTCCCATGCCTTCCACATCGGCCGGTCCTTCCACCAAGATAACTGACATGCCACCACCTTCATTTTTTAGACCATCAGCATCAATACCAGTGCCTGCCTCATTCACATATCCACTCACTGCACTACGAGTCTCCCAAACATTGGCGAGTCTCAACAACTGGATGCAGATAGCTACTTCAAAGCTGTCTGACATATCCAGTGTTGTTGCAGCACAGTCTTCTACACCAATAGCACCACAGGTTCCTCCGTCAGTGAAGGAAACATTGAAAAAGATCTTAGAAAACCAGAATACCATTATGGATACACTGGTGGCACATGGGGGAGCTATTGAGGAGTTTGGCAAACAGGTGAAGAAGATGAGGAAATCCCAGGCCTCGAAGAATTCAGTGGAGAGATTGAGAAAGGAGGTGAAAAAGATTGCAGCAGCTGGTGATTTACCATTTGACCTACTGATGGAGATAGATCCATCAGTACCAGCAGACCTAGAAACACCATCAGCAGAGGCACCAGCTGGTCAGTCTGACGAGCCAAACCTTGCTGCCCATACTGCCGAGGAGGTGCTTCAGATGTTCACCATCTCCGTTGTTCCCCGAGGAGAGGATGATGAGATCCAGTTGGAGGAGCCCGGGGATGATGATGATGCCATGCACCCTGAGACCACATAGGGAGTTTTCGTTACTCTCTACCCTCCCTTATTTTGAGGACAATGCTTATTTTTATTCAAGGGGATGGTCTATTTTGGTGGGTTTGATTTGATGACATTGGCCTGTAATAACTTTAATACTATTTTTCTTTTATCTTTATTTTCTCTTTCATTATGTATATATTCCTCCCTCTCTTTTGATGTATATATTTTATTCCCCTCGGTTTGTATATTCATTTGTCTTACTTTCAGTAGTTTATTTAATAACTTCTTTATTTTATTTTCTTAGTAGTCTAGCTTCTTATTTATGTTAATAGCTTATTTTTGATTCGATAGCTTCTTTTTATGTTTAAGTGAGCAACAAGCCTTTGGTTTTCTTAATACTACGGTTCTTTCCAAAGGTGGGTCTTGTGTGAACCGGGTGGCTCTTCCCAACGATGGATGGCGTGACAACCTTCTTAAGGGATAGAGTCCGTTTTGATATTTAGGTATAAACAATAGTGTTAATGAATAAAATAGGGTAAATCATGCTTCACTTTGTACCAACACAGTTAACTACACGCTTACGGTTAAAAACAAGCTTTTGGAAAGAAATGGCTCTAGTTAGTGACCTTGTGACTCTTGTGTTGACTTAGACAATCATTGGGTGGTTTAGTTGAACAATTAGCGATCTTCAATCTTGAATACGGTTGTTGTGGGCCCTCGACTCTATCCTCTTTAACAATCCGGTTGTGTGAGAGGTGAGATATTTTGTTATAAGTCCAAGTACCCGTGCGAATGATCTAGAACTTGCCCCGAATGTGTTTCTAGGTGAAATTCTAAGTTTGCTTGGCTTGAGAAGTGATTGTAGGCTCTCCTTGGCCTGTTTGGAAACCTTTAATGGCCCACCAATTATATCCTTAGTCAACCCTTTTGAGCCTAAAGCCTTTTTCATTCGATAACCATGTTACAAGCCTTTACCCGTTCTATAGTGACCCTCTCTTGGCACCCGAGCTTTCCTTAGCACTCATGAGAAACAAATGGCAAAAATATAAGTTTGGGGGAGAGATGAGGAGTTTGAAAGTGGTATCAAGGCAGAAGAAGAGAAAAGAAATGAAGAAAAGAAAAGGCAACGAAAAAGAAAGAAAAAACAAAAGAAAAACACAAAAAGAAAGTGAATAATTTGAAGGGTTGAAGGGATTCAAAAGAAAGCAAAAGTGCAAAGCATGGAGAAAATAAAGAAAGATAATATGAATATCATGACCAAGAAAGAGTGATGTCAAGGCTCTCTAGTTCCCCTAAAAAAAAAGAAAATGACTCAAAGAGTCGGCAAAGTATGAGCCAAAAAGAGAAAATGGAGTGCTAAAGGAAAGATTAACCCGTTCCATTCTAGCATTTCCCTCCTTAGTCCAAAAGCCTTCATTACATGCCGAAAAAGCCCTACGTGATTTCAAGCTGAGTAAGCTTAAGTTAGTGGTGATCTATATGAGGGGCAAGCATATGGTACTTAGAGCCGTACTTGTGACATTCTTTTGAGAGTGATGAGCGAACCTTTCACGAATCATTGAATTGAGTGCTACATTCTTGAGTGAGATGAGCTCACAGAGAGTATAGGAGGAGGAGTTTGGGATCCACAGTAACCTACATGAAAGTGCGAACTTCCTTGATGAGTAAAGTCAACTATTGATGCTCAAGTGTCACATTAGAGATATTTGTGCTTTAACATTCAAAACATGGCCTTGTTGATAATTCATGAGTGTGTGGGTAATTGTTGGTCCCAATTGATGTGTGTTTGATGCAATTAGGCCATTTGAAATAGCTCTTTTCTTGTGGAGGTGGGAATTACCTTATTTGCTTGAGGACAAGCAAAAGCTTAAGTTTGGGGGAGTTGATAAGTAGGAATTTTGACTGCTTATTGCACTCTTTTACTTTAGTTTTATCTCAAAAGTGCTTAAAGGTATTCCCAAAAACTGATAAAATGTGCTTATTTGCAGGAGCATTGGAAAAAAAGCCAAAACGATAAAATTCAACTCAAGAAGGAGTATTTTTGGACAAGGACTAAAACCAAGCAAAAAGAGCAAAGTGCGGACCGCACAATATTGAGTGCGGCCGCAGACTATGAAGGACCTCTGACAGAATTCCTTTGCAAAATACGGACCGCATAATTATTGTGCGGCCGCAGAAGATGAGGTTTAGAGAGATGGAGTTCTGAGTCCATGAAGAAGTGTGAACCGTATTATTATTGTGCGGCCGCAGAATTCAAGAGTGCGGCTGCACTCAGAAATGTGCGGTCTGCAGAAGTCCCTCCTGTCAAGCTCAAATTCAAGAGTACGGTCGCACTCAGAAATGTGTGGTCCGCAGAATCTGAAGACGTGCGGCCGCAATCCAGAATTGTGCAGCCGCAGAAGTCCATCCTGTCAATCCCAGCTTCAAAGTGCAGACCGCACATAGAATTGTATGGCCGCAGAACCTCCGCAGGGGAAAGTTTATCCGATAATTTTAGCTGTGTATAAATAGTTCTTTTTGTCAAACTTAGGTTAAGTTTTGAACTCCAGAAAATAGATAGCCGTTTTTCCTCTACTGCTTTGGGAAACTTTGTATTGACATTGGATTTTCATCCCTTTATCATCTATTATGAGTTTAATCTTATTTTCTTCCTTAGTTTCTTCATTTTTGCCTATGAGTAGCTAAATCTCTAGGTAGGGTTGTGATTCAACCCTAGTATGGGTACCTAATGGGTGTTTGATTTAGGGCTTGTTTAAGATTGGGTGTATGTTATTTAGCCTAGTTCTTGCTTGAATTTAGGAATTAATGGTAGCAAATATTGATTCATGCCTAATCGACTTAGTCTCTACTTGAGAAAGAGAGACTAAGTCTAGGAAAACTTGGCTAACAAGAAATTGAGGTGAACTCAAAAAATTGATAGCCCCAATTAAAGGATTGAATCTAGAGATAGTAGGACCCAACTTGAACATATATCAACGGTTTTGTGAATTACCCATTTGGACTTGAGAAAGTCAAATTGGAAAAAATCACTCTAACTAACGAGAGGTATCGAGTGGGTAATCGCGTGTTGATTGCTATATTACACCCCGACCAACGAAATATGCCCTAAAGCCCACAACCCGTTAGATAACCACCTAGGTGGAAGTCACAACCCTAGATCTTTCATAAACTTGAAAAATAACAACACCAAAAATATCATTCTATAACTTTACATTTACAAACAATAGCATAAATTTTAGAAGTTGAAAGAAATAACCAAGTATGTGGAAGTGCAGTTTAGGCACATCATACACCCAGTCTAAGTATATACCTACTCCAATATAATCTCTCTGAGGAATCGAACCCGACTCAAAGTTGGGTAATTATAATTGCATTGACCGCTTCACAATCCCAATCAGTGGTGCGAATTTGGGCGACATCAATCAGTATGAGACTATGCCATTTTGAGCACTTTCTTCGAATTTAATTTCTATTTCAGTGTTAATCTTTAATTTAAGGCGACGCTCTTGCATCTGTGGTTAGATCTTGTTCATTCTGAATCGTAAGGTAGATTATATCCTTGACGTGGTGAGCTTTTCTTCTTGACAGTAGTGATGTAGATATTACTTACGTATGGAGTGGCCAAATTTGTGTAAAGTAATTTGAGCCTTTTGCTTATATTTGGTTTAATATCTTTATCATCACTTGCTTGGTTATGTGCTACGCATACAATACCTATTTTGGTATTTGTTTTCATCCTAATTATCTTAATAAAGGATTATAAAGCGGATAATATTGTTAGATCCACTTAAATTCCAGCAGAATTTACAAGAAATATACAACCACCAGAAGTGCATATGTTTCGTATATCTCATTGTAACTAAATTTTGTAAGTTAGAGAAAATTTCTCTATATTACATGCATACCTCGATTTGCTCCTAAAATAGCAAATATCTTAAAAGAGGTTAGACGCCATCACAATTTAATGTGGCTATTGCACATTCAGATAACTATGTTCCATCTCCTGAAGGAAGAGAACTTTTGATAATATTAATCCATTCCCTGAAGTGAATGTTACAATATTAATAAAGCTTGTAAATATGAACGCGCTCTTGGTTGTAAAGATGTCACAATTCACCTCCAAAGAGGTAATACAATTGAGAGAATATATACTCAATATTTTGTATTTCAAATTTTCCCATGAAGTAGTAAGCAATTGAAACATTCTCCTGAAGTAGGAAAATATAATGTAACAGTGTCTTTATATGCTTAAATAAAATAATGAGTTATTCAAAGTTATTTTTGAAGTAAAGTACATTTTCATTCCCTGAAGTGAATGAACAAATGCCACAAGTCACTTCCTGAAGAGGTAGAATAACAAAAGATATAAATATTATTTTTGTGGCATAAAGATCATTTCCGCACGTATCTGTTGTACATCAAACATTTTGGATAATTTTATTAAGTATCATTCTAAGGCAAAATAATTCTTGTAGAATGCTTTATGCTATAACCGCATTGATATATTATGGTTAGTTGTTATTGATTTCCTTGAAGGAAATAACAATTCATGTATCTTTCCTTGAAGGATGTAATAACTACGTGACTGTCGCTTTGATATAAAATATTCAGATGTTAATGGCATTTCTCCCTGAAGGATATATTTGTCACAAAGTTAGTAGTAGAAATACTGAAATTCTTAATTTTCTTCATTTATGAATTTAATATTATCTTTATATTGTTCATTTGATTATGATTTTTTCTTATGATACCAGAAGTGTCTGAGCAATATTTGATAGTACAAAATATATCAAAAACTCCTGAAGAGTTAACTGTTTGTCTAGAAGACACATGACAGCAGTAGTGCCCGAATAATATTAGATTGTGGATAATAAATGAAGGCTTTCGAAGAGCTTATATACAAATATGTTATTTATATTGTATGATTATGGTCAAAACATATGTTGTAGTAAACCCGAAGTTTATTAATACAAATGGTTATCATATTAAGACTACAAATGATTGAAAGATTGAAAATCTTCATGTTTCCATAATCATAGGGGGTAAAATAATATGTATGTGAGAATTTACCACCTTATTGTTCGATTTGTACTACATCACGTGTCGCAGAAATCAGAAGTTTACTAATGCAAAAGCAATCACAGTAAACCAGACGTTTTACTGAGGCAAAATTGGCTATTGTAAACTAAAAATTTACTGATACAAAAGTAGCCCCAGTAAATCAGAACTTTACTAATGCAAAAGTTTATGTCATAGAAAATCAGAAGTTTACTGAAAAATAGCACATGCCATGATAAACTTGAAGTTTTCAAGTGCAAATAAGTTATCAGTTGGTATAACTGATATTGCCATCCGATTTAAGTATGATGAACTAATTGAGAATTATGATAAGCATATATTGAAGAACTAGAAGATTTTTTAAAAATTCTCTTGTGTTGCTTGTTCTCATAATAAATTGATTTTACCAACTAAAGTTGGGACTAAGACCCTTGAATTCTGGAATATATAAAAGGTGAATATGAGTTCACTCATCTATCATGTGAACCACTTATAGATGCATATATGAGATGGTTACATGTGTGTTTATTGTAAACCTGGAGTTTGGCATTTGAAATTGCTTTTCTCAATTAAGAGCATAATTTTCAGATTATGAAGTCATGATAGTTCATCTTGATAATGCTAGTTTATATCCAAGCCGATTTAGCATTGAATACCTCCTATTAATATCTAAACTATTTCTTATGAGAACAAAGCTTCCTGTGTTGGTATATAATTTTCTAAATTGCATACAACAATACTTGTATGCACCGGACCATGAAGATATGATAAGTCCTCCCCTCACAATTGATTTAGGATCAGAAATCAAGTATTTTTACTATCTCATACCTTTGGATGTGTGGTATATGATTAATTTCTCTACCACAATGCATAAAGATAGGTTTTCCAAAGAAGATTGGGGATATATGTTAGTTTTTCTAACATTTGGGGATGGAATAAGCAGCTGAAAAATATGCTATATGAATCAAATTATCATTAATATTATCCTCATTCAGAAGATAATTCAAGTAAAATGCGAGAAGCATTTGCTCATCCAAAAGTAAATATCACATTTCAGCTGTAAATACTCCTATTAAAGTTAAAATCCATGAAGGATAGAGTTTACTGCATGCATGAAACGTAGTAGACCGATCGGTTCCAAATGTAACAATCCTTGAAAAAGATAGGAGCAAATGATCATAATAAGGAGGAAATGAGATCTAGAAGAGCCCACGACATAACATTTCATGAAACTACAGAAGAAGTTCAGGTACCTGAAAATAAAGAAAGTGATGAGATCTCAACAATTTATGTCACTTGGAACCGATATAAAATGATCGTCGATGATATATTTGATACAATATAGTGCACAATATTGTAAAAGATTGTAAGGATCAGACCTGTACTCTAGATACCTGAATAGGTCATGCCATTTAAATGCAAGTCATAACCTATATGACTCGTTTGATTAAATCTACATGAAAATCCCTGATGGATTTAAAATGCCTGAAGCATATTCAAATCTCGGGAAATGTATTCAATCAGATTATAAAAATCTTTGTACGGTTTAAAGCAATTTGGGCGCATGTGGTATAATCGCCACAGTGAATATTTGTTGAAAGATGGTTATATAAATGATGTTATTTATCCATGTATTTTTATAAATAAAATGGCATCAGAATTTGTTATACTTGTTGTTTATGTTGATGACATAAATCTTGTTGGTACTCTAGAAGAACTCCAAAAGGCAATTGAATATCTTAAGAAAGAATTTGAGATGAAAAATCTTGGAAAGACAAAACTTTGTTTTGGTCTGCAAATTGAATATTTAGTATATGGGATATTTATCCATCAATCTGCCTATACATAAAAGGTCTTAAAATGCTTTTACATGGATAAAGCGTACCCATTAAGTACACCAATGGTTGTTCAATCACTTGAAGTGAATAAGGATCCGTTCCGACTTCCAGAAGAGGACGAGGAACTCATTGGTCCTGAAATACCCTATTTCAATGCAATTAGAGCACTTATGTATCTTGCTAATGCTACAAGGCATGATATAGCATTTTCTGTTAATTTAATAGCAAGATATAACTCTTTTCCTACACGGAGACATTGAAACGAGATTATGCATATATTGTGATATTTAAAGGGAACTCTTGATATGGGTTTTTTATACTAACAAAGGTAGTGTAAATCTTGTTGGTTATGCAAATGCATATTATTTATGTAATCCCCATAAAGCTCAATCTCAAACCGGGTACATGTTTACATGTGGAGGTACTGTCATATCATGGCGTTCCACAAAGTAATCTATTGTTGTTACTTTTTCAAATCATGTTGAGATAAAACCTATTAATGAAGCAAGTAGGGAATGCATATGGTTGAGATCAATGATTCATTTTCTTCAAGAAAAATGTGGTTTGGAATGTAATAAAAGACCCACAATTTCATACAAAGACAATGTTGTATGCATAGCCCAATTAAAGGAAGGGTTCATAAAAGGAGATAGAAAAAAATACATTTTACCAAAGTTATTCTTCACACATGATCTCTATTAGAATGGTAATATCGATGTGCAACAAACCCGCTCAAGTGACATTCAACAGATTTATTCACTAAATCTTTACTAACTTCAACTTTTGAGAAGATGGTATACAAGATTGGAATGCGGAGACTCAAATATTTGAAACAAGATTTTCATCAGGGGGAGTAAAATACGCGTTGTACTCTTTTTTTCCTTACAAAGGTTTTTCCCACAGGGTTTTTCTTGTAAGGTTTTTAATGAGGCGGCAATGCGTATTACTAGATATGTGTACTCTTTTTCTTTCACTAGAATTTTTTTCCAACGGGGTTTTTCCTAGTAAGGTTTTAATGAGGTATGTTATCTTTTAAATGACATCCAAGGGGGAGTGTTATTGTCACGACCCAAAATCCTAACCTGTCGTGATGGCGCCTATCTCAATATTAGGCAAGCCGATAACACCAATAACCCACAAACATTGGAAATAAACACACTCCCAAAATTCGGTGTCACTGAGTACATGAGCATCAATGCATTACAAATCTGGAAAACTCGGTCTATAATAATCTGAGACTAAATACAATAAACAAAAGGATAGGGAAGGAGAGACAAGGTCTGCGAAACATAACAGCTACCTCTGAATCTCTGAAAAATCAACTGTGTAAAAGAATCAACATCCACTGTGTCCGGGATCACCTAGATCTGCACACGAAGTGCAGGGTGTAGTATGAGTACAACCAACTCATTAAGTAACAATAATAAATAAGGAACTGAAAGTAGTGACGAGCTTCTCAGCTAAGTCCGAATACAATACTTTCCAACATAAAAGGGTAGGCATGCTCTCAAGTTCAACATTTAAAATTTCACAGTAATTTCATATCAAATTTGACTGAAACACAAAATAATATTTTTTCCAAAATTTCCAAAATAGTGATATATGACAGCTGAAATGCAGCAAATAATGAAATCAATGCATCCTCTCAGAGTAACACTCACTCACTCCTCCCATTCACTCCGACCTCACAGTCACTCTTTTCTAACAATCACTCATTCCTCACAGTCACTCAACACTCGACACTCGCACTCAGTAGGTACCTGTGCTCATGGGGGGGGGAGGGGAGGGGGGAGGTGTACAGACTCCAGAGGGGCTCCTTCAGCCCAAGTGCTATATCAAGCCAATCATGGCATACATTAATGAAACATGTTGCGGCATGCAGTCCGATCCCATAAATATCCTCACAATTAGTCCCTCGGCCTCACTCAGCCACCAACCTCTCCAGTCTATCGGGCTCTCAGAAATCATTATAATCAGCCCAAAAATGATAATATGATGTATTAATAAATAGCAACAGAGACTGAGATATAATATGAAGTGAACAAACATGACTGAGTGTGAAATTACAATTTGAACATATAATTCTACCACAGAAATGACCCCAGTGGGTACCAATACTAACAACATATGTCTAAGCATGATTTTTAATACGAGTCTCAGCTTAATTTTCTCTAACACATAGAGAATGTACTTGTATCAACAGATTATTCAACTACACAATTTCATGGAATTTGACCAAGTCACAATTCCTATGGTGCACGCTCACACGCCCGTCACCTAGCATGTGCGTCATCTCAAAACCAATCACACAACACATAATTCGGGGTTTCATACCCCCGGGACCAAATTTAGAACTGTTACTTACCTCGACAGTGAAATTCTCACTCCGCTATGCCCTTGGCTCAAGAATTGGTCTCCGAAAGCCTCGTATCTAGTCACAATTAATTCGTTTCAGTCAATACAATTTATTGGAATTAATTCCATAAGAAAATACTAATTTTCCAATAAAATCCGAAATTTAACTCAAAAATCGATCATGGGGGCCATGTCTCGGAACCCGACAAAAGTTGCAAAATACGAAAACCCATTCAACCACGAGTCTAACCATAATAATTTTACCAAAATCCGACCTCAACTCGACCCTCAAATCTTCAAATTAAACCAAGAGGGCTTTCTAAATTTTCTAACTTAATTCGCCCATTAAATGTTAAAAACAACCATGGATTCGGGTAATTTAACCAATATTGAGTTAAGAACACTTACCCCATTGTTTTCTCTGAAAATCTCCCAAAAATCGCCTCTATCCGAGCTCCAAATCGGTAAAAATGGAAAATCGGATCTTAAACGTTCTGTCCAGGTTCGTATTTGCAGACAAAAACTTTGCATTTGCGAATGAACAGTACCTCCCATGAACAGTGTTCGCAATCTCCATAAATTTTTCGCAATTGCGAGTGAACAGTATTTTCGCAATTATGACAAATGGTTCGCAATTGCGAATGAACAGTGTTTTCGCAATTGCGGATGAACAGTACCTCAGCAGAAACCAGCAAACTCAAACTTCTATGATTATTTAAAATGCAGCAAATAATGAAATCAATGCATCCTCTCAGAGTAACAATCACTCACTCCTCCCATTCACTCCAACCTCACAGTCACTCTTTCCTCACAGTCACTCATTCCTCACAGTCACTCAACACTCGGCACTCGCACTCAGTAGGTACCTGCGCTCACTGGGGGTGTGTACAGACTCCGGAGGGGCTCCTTCAGCCCAAGCACTATATCAAGCCAATCATGGCATACATCAACGAAACATGCTGCGGCGTGCAGCCCAATTGTCACGACCCAAAATCTCACCTGTCGTGATGGCGCCTATCTCAATACTAGGCAAGCCAACAATCTCAATAAACCACCATATCTTTTAGGTTTGAAAATATAATAATTAAATTCAGCGGAAGAAATCTCACAAATATAAATATAAATATTCCCAAAACTCGGTGTCACTGAGTACATGAGCATCTAGATGAATACAAAGTCTGACTCATAAAAATCATTGTCTGAAATATAGAACAGTACAATAACTAAACAGGAAGGGAATCAAGTCTGCGGACATCAAGCAGCTACCTTGATAGTCTCCAACAGAAGTAACTCCGAAATCTAGCAGACGTCGTATCCAGAAGCACCTGGATCTGCACACGAGGTGTAGAGTGTAGTATGAGTACCACCAACTCAATAAGTAACAAGACTAACCTCTGGGCTGAAAGTAATGACGAGCTCCGCAGGTACAGTCCAGTATAAATAATAGTACAAAAATGTAGGCATGCTTTCAAGTTCAACAATTAAACTCAGTACGAGTGAAATGGATCAACACTCCATGATATGAGGAATATGACATCTCAGTAGAAAGGCCTCATGTAAATACTAGTCACAAATTATTCGGTCACTCAGTACTGTTTATGTCCAATCCAGCCCAGGGATATTTCGTCCCGTATATATATACACATCGACTGATTGTCAGTCACTCAGTACCGTATAAGGCCAATCCAGCCCTAGGGTAATTTATCCCCAATGTAAATGATGCAGACAAGATTCATGTCTAAGGAAAATTCATCATAACATATAAATAGTAAGGCAAGTCCATGCCCTGGGAAGTCCATCCCGAATATATATAATCATCGTAAGTAAGGCAAGTCCATGCACTGGGAAGTCTATCCCGAATATATATAATCATCTACGCTCACTAGGGGTGTGTACAGACTCCGGAGGGGCTCCTTCAGCACAAGCGCTATATAAAGCCGATATGGCCTACTGTGGCGTGCAGTCCGATCCCATAATAATAATAAAGCCTATAAGGCTTGCTGCATGCGGGAAGCTCTGATCCATATAGTAATAAAGCCTATAAGGCCTGCTGTGGCGTGCGGCCCGATCCTATAATAATAATATATATAAAGTCGATACGGCTTGTTGTAGGCGGGCAACCTCGATTCAATAAATATCCTCACAATGGATGAGCATGACTGAGTAAAAATGTACATTTTAAAATAATTAATTCAATAGCAACACGACCCTATGGGTCCCAAAATATCGGCACATAGCATAAACATGATCTTTATTACGAGCCTCAGCTCAATTCTTCTAACTCGTGTGGTATGTTCAGATAATAACATGATTCTTTAACTTTGCAAATTCACAGGATTTATTCATGTCAATTTGTATGGTGCATGTCCACACGCTCGCCAACTATCGTGTGCGTCACCTCCAAACAATTTGTATAAAACCAATTCGGGAATTCATACCCTCAGAACTAATTTTAGAAGTGTTACTTACCTCAAACCGTGTAATTTCACACTCTGTTATGCCCTTGCCTCGATAATTGATTTCTGAAAGCCTCGTATCTAGTCACAAATAATTCGATTCAGTCAATACAAATTACTGGAATTAATTCCATAAGAAAATATAAATTTTCCAACAAAATCCGAAATTTAGCTAAAACATTATTTGTGGGGCCCACATCTCGGAACCCGCCAAAAGTTACAAAATCCGAAAGCCCATTCAACCACGAGTCTAACCATACCAATGTTACCAAAATCTGACCTCAACTCGACCCTCAAATTTTCAAATTAAATGAAGAGAGTTTTCTAAATTTTTCAACTTAATTCACTAATTTAGTGATAAAAACAATAATAGATTCATGCAATTTAACCAAAATCAAGTTAGGAATTCGTACCCCAATGTTTTCCTTGAAAACATCTCAAACAATCGCCTTACCCGAGCTTCCTTGTTCCAAAAATGGAAGAATGAGACGAATTTGGACTTTATTCTGCTGCCCAGGGGTTTGTTCTTCGTGACCCTCCCTCGCGTTCGCGATGAACAAATTCTCCAACAGTCATTTTCAAACCCTTCTCAGACAGCCTCTAGTATAATGGTCATAACGTTTTGTAGCAAACTCCAAATGATGAATGATTTAACTTTCTGAAACCTAGACACCAAGGGCTATAACTTTCATTTGTTGCTCATCTCCCAATTCCTTATAGATTGCGAGATATAAGCTTCCAAAGTTAGCCCTGTGCAACAGAGATTTCCAAACTCTTCCCAGATAGCCTATAGTGTATCCACCATAACTTTTTGTACACAACTCAAAATGACAAATGGTTTACCTTCTTGAAAACTATACACAAAGGGCTACAACATCTTATTTTTGGATCAGCTCCAAATTCCTTATAAATTGCGCTATATGAGCCTCCAAATTCAGACGGCGGACAACAAAAATTCCTTATTCGCGAACATGAGAGCCTCATCGCGAAGAACAAAGTCCCAATAGCAAAATCCTTCTTCGCGAACACGAGAGGCTCCTTGCGAACGCGAAGACCAATACCAGAACCAGCAACATCAAAAAACCCAAACTTGATCCGGAACCACCCCGAATCAAACCCGAGGCCCCCGGGACCCCGTCCAATCGTACCAACCAATCCCAATACATAACACAAACCTGCTCGAGACCTCAAATCACATCAAACAACACTAAAAACATAAAGCACACATAAATTCAAGCCTAATGAACCTTGAAACTTCCAATTTCTACAAACGACACCAGAACCTATCAAATCACGTCTGATTGACCTCAAATTTTGCACACAAGACATAAATGACACAACGAACCTATTCAAATTTCCAGAATCAGATTTTGACCCCGATATCAAAAAGTCAACCCCCTCGATCAAATTTTTCAAAAATTCGACTTTCGCCATTTCAAGCCTAATTCCTCTACGGACCTCCAAATAATATTTCGGACGCGCTCCTAAGTCTAAAATCACCATACGAAGTTATTGGAATCATCAAAATTCAAATCCGAGGTCGTTTACACATAGGTTAACATCCGATTAACTTTTTCAACTTAAGTTTTCAATTATGCGACTAAGTGTCTCATTTCACCTCGAAATCCTTCCGGACCCGAACCAACTAACCCGGTAAATCATAAAATAACTGTAAAGCATAAATTGAGCGGTAAATGGGGGAACGGGATTATAATACTCAAAACGACCGGCAGGGTCGTTATATTCTCCCCCACTTAAACATACATTCGTCCTTAACGTGCCAAGAGTTATTTCCAAGCCACTAAATCACTATTCCATCTTACCGCGCACGAACCCGGGGGTGATCCCACGTCACCCTATTCTATACAGGCCTCACAACACAATACAATTGAAAATCATTAATTTAACCTTAGCCCATAAACTTAGAACCCAACTTTCCAACATCCAGAATTTTGTTCAAGACCCGAATCTTACATCTACACATTGTATAAGTACGAACAAGCTGTATCAAGCCATAACCATAACCCCAGATATAATCACGTAACATACTACACAACTTACATGCCCGTAGCACCATTCCCGATCACAGTAACTACTCAAACCAACCGGTACTGGTATTAACCCCATATCAAATAAAACCTCGTTCCAAAACCTTCGTACACTGCTAAAAATGAAAGACATACGCGGAATCTCATAACCGTTTATCATATCAACAAGTCATGGAGCTCTCGCCCCAACCAGAATTATAATCCCTTTCTTAACCGACTTTCAATGTCATCTTCCCAACTATACCGTAATCAAACCTGACAGTACCCATTCTAGATCCAATGACCATATATTATTAAACACAACTATCCCACAGACATGCCACACCAATATAACTCAAGCCACAACTGTGCAATCTGTATACCCAAAAATGAAAAATGTCTCAAAGAAGAGAATCGTATTGCGAGTTCAACAACTACCACCACAACTGCAATCTTATAAGTTCATTATATGTAGTAGAACCAAGACACACAAATTTAATAACAGTAACCAGCTCTTCTAGATCTCACATTAACATCACTCGCACGGACAACTCATGTGCTATAGTATCATATCTGGACCTGCACGGAAAACTCACGTGCCAATAATATCAGTATATGGATCCGCACGGACAACTCACGGGCCAATAACATAATTCGCCTGGCATGGTCGCATGCCTCCTGTCCAAGCATATCATTGAGGAGCAATCAAATAAGTACACATGTATATGATAAATGAAATAAGATTCACATGCTCCTGGACTGTGCAAAGTGTGCTATCACAACTCAAATCGGTAAGTTAACGCAGAAATAGTAACTACCCAATTTATTCAGGGAATTAGCCTCTTTGTAACCTCAAGTGTATCCCAGATAGTTCTCAACAAAGGTACGAATACAAAAAAACGTTATAACTTTACGCTTAACAGTCAACTCTAGGCATATCTTTACCTAAGCATTCTTCCGAGTATGAATACTTGCCCCGATGCCCGCACATGGGCTCAAACCTCACATATATGCACACTCATAGCGTCTAGCTATCATAATTAATTAACGCAATTGGTGCCTCCACTGAGTTTAAATAAAACACTCACCTCAAATAAGCCGCAACCCTGAAACAATATGCTTCGGAGAACTCCCAGTCCTGTCTCTTATACACATCTTCACATGCTCCTGGACTGTGCAAAGTGTGCTATCACAACTCAAATCGGTAAGTTAACGCAGAAATAGTAACTACCCAATTTATTCAGGGAATTAGCCTCTTTGTAACCTCAAGTGTATCCCAGATAGTTCTCAACAAAGGTACGAATACAAAAAAACGTTATAACTTTACGCTTAACAGTCAACTCTAGGCATATCTTTACCTAAGCATTCTTCCGAGTATGAATACTTGCCCCGATGCCCGCACATGGGCTCAAACCTCACATATATGCACACTCATAGCGTCTAGCTATCATAATTAATTAACGCAATTGGTGCCTCCACTGAGTTTAAATAAAACACTCACCTCAAATAAGCCGCAACCCTGAAACAATATGCTTCGGAGAACTCCCAGTCTCCAAATTCATAGAATACATGAACCACCGTAACTGATCCCAACTCCAGCACTTGAATGACTAACACATCCTTCATGCACGATCATCCCACGAGGAAATCTTTCATAATTCTTCCGTGCCACATAGCAATAATTTGAATATCAGCAGTCTATCAACCATGTGAGTATCGCAATACTAATTAAACATCCGTAAGTCAAAATACAATGCGCCTTCTGAAATACGCACCCTTCTCATACAACACCAAGTTGTAATAGTATTCATCTAGTCATTTGGAACCACCCATGTTGTCTAAGAATTCTTGACCATTCTGCCCAAACTTCGTGACCTTCCTTCAAGACTGAACTGCCACCTTGTACATGTAAATCTAACTTCCGCACAACACATAACATCTATCTTGCCATCATGAAAAAAGCATACAAATCTCATTATCAACTCTGGGTCACCAGCAAATTACATATCCGGTTAGTTAGAAATCTCTCTCTTGCTTCTTTCCAGGAGAAAATCACAATATAAAACACGTTCTCCACACCGATAGAGAATATCCGGCTCAACCCATGGTATAAACCATCAAGAACTCTTTGAAATCCATTTGCACCTAACCAAGCTATCAGAACTGAAATCCTCTAACTCGGCCAAGCCACGCAGGTCACCAAACTCAAGAATATTGCCACCGAAACATCTATAAAAATCTCACCCCCATCATAATTACCGAAAGAACCGAGCATACCATTACCATACAGATCCAACTTGTTACCAATTTGTCCTATTATATCCGAGTTTCTTCTGAATTACCCTCAAGTTGACATTTCTCCTTGTCAGAACACTACTATCCTTACCCACAGCTCACTACAAGACATCCTAACATAAAACCATACTGCCCTAAGGCCCATAAGCCACCGTATTCTTCTTAAGCACCACAAAAGTACCACAACTGAGACCCCCACACTGAAAAGACCTTATACGGACTTAAAATTGTTCCTTTTTTAACTTTCTTGCACTAAAATGTAGAATCCATAGTCATACAGAATTAGCGCAAGTCCCGGCACCATCCAGTGTAAATAACTGATTCTGGTAATATACAAATTTTGAATTTCAATTGACACATATACATTTTGAATCCAGTAGAACCCTTTCGAAAGTCACCCATTATGCTCAAATCTAAATTGCACCGCCCAAACGAGCCGAAAGACACAAGCCCCATTAGCACAACAACCCCCTAAGAGGTAACCCTACCTTAACTCCACCAATAAAATTCATACTTCATGCGCACTACATCCTTCAAAATAACAATTTAATCATTTCATGATTTTTTATATTTTCATAAAGTGCAATATAACCCGCATTCAAGAATTTTTCTTACTCGAGTCATCCCTGATATCAACCTCTGAAAGTCATAACTAATCAACAAGTATGCCTCGGACCAAAACCAATGCCACACATAATCATGCAATCAAATCGTAGATAGCAGACTTCTCCACTTGGCTCAAAGTCATATAACAAAACATCTGATAACTCACCATACCCATACTCTACTATTGTCATAATCCCGCAGTCAATTCCACGAAACGTTTTCACAAGCTCAGGTAACACAAACCATAAAATACCTAATATCATCTACGAAGCTCGCCTTCATTCTTTTAATACTCAAGTCAACTTTCTCAACCAGATTCAAATTCAAATCTCAACACACATGCCCCGCTGGCAGAAAAGAAACTCTTCACTCATATTATAAGAAACATACCTATGTAGATTACTCCCCAGGGGATAACCCACCTGCTTAGCCTCAAATTGGTATCTTGTTATACCCTTTCGCAGTCACAATTACTATGCAATCACTTAGTCTATTTGAGTCCAACTCATTAACCAGACATGAGAATTTAATTTATCCCAAAATTTAACTACGTGAAAGATCCTTCCAAACGTTCATACTCGAGACTGCACGTCACATCAAAATGAAAACCTAGCACCTAATGGTCCCTCCTTTACATTTCAAGGAAACACTTCTCGTCACATTTAAATCGGCTTAACACATCCCGTAGTTACATCATACTCATCACAGAGCCATTCCACCGCTCATTGAGCCACAAATTCCACTCGTAGGAACATTACCCAACGTATGAGTCCAAATGTACAAGTTACAACTAAAGCTACCAAGCCTAAGCTGCGGTCTAAACCTGGCCTCAAGTCCTCCAGACTGGCCCATCATCAAAACACAGAATACACATCTCGAACCTCATCCCTAGAATCACAAGCCGGTGATGCACAACTGATACCGAGCGCTCACATGTGTACACGAATGTGTGGAAGGAATTCAACGAGTTATGTTTCAAGTTAAATCAATTCCGCACGATAGAATACAAGAAAGTGAAATTTTGTAATGACCCGACCGATCGTTTTGAGCATTTGCATTTCGCTCGGTAGTTTACGGACATGAGTAGCTCCGTATGATGCATTATGACTTATGTGAATTGTCAGTTTTGATTTTCAGGTTATTCAGAATCGAATTGGAAGAATGGATTTCATTGTTGAAGCTTTAAATTAGGAGAGTTGACCAAGTTTGACTTTTTGTGAATTTGAACCCGGAACGAAGTTTTGATGGTTCTGTTAGCTCTGTTGGGTGATTTTGGAATTAGGAGCGCGTCCGATTGTGATTCGGAGGTCTGTAGTGAAATTTGGCCTGAAATGGTGAAAGTTGAAATTTTAGAAAGTTTGATCGGGAGTGAACTTTTTTATATCAGCGTCGGAATCCGATTATGGAAATTGGAATAGGTCCATAATGTGAAATGTGACATGTGTGAAGAATTTGAGGTCAATCGGACGTAATTCGATAGGTTTCAGCATATGTTGTGGAAGTTGAAGTTTCAAAGTTCATAGATTTTGATTTGAGATACGATTCATCATTTCGATGTGGTTATGCGTGATTTGAGGTCTCGAGTAGGTCCGTGTTATGTTATTGGACTTGTTAGTATATTAGGATGGGGTCTCGAGTGGCCCGGATGAGTTTTGGACGAGGTTCAGATCATTTTTCACTTCATGTGCAAAGCTGGAGGCTGCTGGTTCTGGTATGATCGCACCTGAAGTTGGTTTGCGTAGGTGCGATGGCCACAGAAGCAACAAAGGCATCGCAGATATGAGAATAATGTTGGGTGAGGAAGACCACATAAGCGGAGATTTGGGCGCATATGCGATGCCGCAGGTGTGGCAACTCAAGTGCATGTGCGAAGTTGGAGGGTATCAGCAGAGGTCGCACGTGCGATGTGATTTCCGCACCTGCGATGGCATAGATACGGGCAGCGAGTCACAGAAGCATAAATGGTAAGGAAGCCGGGCAGCGCAGGTGTGAGGTGTTTCCGCAAAAGCGGTGGTCGCAGGTGCGACGAAGTTTCCGCAAATGCGGATGTGCGGGGCAGAATGTTATATACAAGGATTCGCGATTTTGGCTTCATTTTTACATTTTCAAGCTCGGATTGAGGCGATATTTGGAGCAATTTTCACCATATGAATTGGGGTAAGTGTTCTATACTCTATTTTGGTTATATTCCATGAATCTATCTTCGATTTTAGCTTTTGGTTGATGAATTTTAAAGAGAAAATTGGGGGTTTTGGCCTAAAGTTTCATAATATGAATTTTTGAGTTTTGGACATCGAATTGGAGTCGGATTTGAGTGAAACTAGTATGGTTGGACTCGTAATTGAATGGGTTATTGAATTTTGTAAATGTTTTTGGGTTCCAAGGTGCGGTCCTGCATTGGGCTTTTGGCCAATTTCGGGCTTTTGATTCAAGATTTGATCTTTTTCGATCGGGATTGGTTCCTTTAGCATTGTTTGATGTACTTGAGTTATTTTTGGTTAGTTTCGAGCCGTTCGAAGCTCGGAACGCGCGAGATGGCATCTTTGGAGTATGCTTGGCTTGTTCGGCATTAGTATTAGCTTGTTCGATGTAAGTAACTCTTCTAATCTTAGTGTTGAAGGTATGAAACCCCGAAATACGTGTTATGTGATTAGTATTGAGGTGACGCACATGCAAGGTGACGGGCGTGTGGGCGTGCACCATGTGAATTGGGACTCTGTTATTTCCATGGCACCGTATAGTGTTCCTACTTTGTTGATATCCGTGTTTTCATAATGTGATAAAGTAGTTAAGCTGTCAATCATGCTAGATATCATGTTTAGGCATTTCGCCGATATTGTTTGGACCCATAGTGGTCGTTTCTTACTGTCATCTCACTGATTTTATTGATATTTCATATTCAGTCATATTCATGCATTCATATCATATCTCAGTTCTTAGTTATTTATCGATATATCATATCATTGTTGTCGGGCTAGTTTCATGACATTGTGAGCCCGTGAGTAAGACTGGAGAGATTGATGACTGAGTGAGGCCGGGGGACTGTTTGTGAGGATGTTGTCACTATAGCACGTGCGTTGTCCGTGCGATTCTAGATGTTGGTATTATAGCACGTGAGTTGTCTGTGCGACACGTAAGTTGTCCGTGCATTTCCAGATATTGATATTATGGCACGTGAGTTGTATGTGCAGCACCTGAGTTGTCCATGTGAATTATAGCGCTTGGGCTAAAAGGAGCCCCTCCGGAGTCTGCACACCCCTAGTGAGCGCAGTCGACTATAAATAGGGATTGGGCTGCACACCGCAGCGGGTATGGTACATCACTGAGTGTTTGAGTGTGCTGAGCATAGTGAGAGAATGCGAGACAGTGAGATTGAGTACTCTGAGAGTGTGAGTACATGAGCTCATCATCAAGATGCATTGCATTTGACATGCGTACTTGAGATACATGAATAGAGGTGCATTTCCTTCTGCTACCTAGTTTTGGGGACATTTATGATTTTACCTGTATCTTGACATGTAGGCATAGAGAAGTACCTTCCGCATGCTATATGAAAATGAAACATCTTACTATTGTTGAAAGGAGNCTTACTATTTGTTGAAAGGAGTTTTGGGAAAAATCACAGTTTTCAAACTTACTCGTATATTGGCTTTTCGGTAAAAGATTTGGATTTTCACTGAGATACTTGAAAAGAAATACCTATTTTTCTGGAACTGTGAACGAACTGAGCCTTTTATTTTTGAGATTCTTCTTTTGTTATTGTACTATGCTGTTATGAACTATTGGGTAATATTGGTGTTGGACCCGACCTTTCTGTTAGCTCGTCACTACTTTCAACCTAAGGTTAGGTTTGTTACTTATTGAGTACATGGGGTCGGTTGTACTCATACTATACTTCTGCACCTTGCGTGCAGATGTTGGTTGTTGATGTTGCTTGTTCGATGGGAGCTGGATAAAAGATGTACCTGCGTTCCGGTTGTAGCTGCCCTTTGTTCGTGGTAGCTTTAGGTTTATGAAACTCTGTTTATGTACTTTTCAAACAAGACTATGTATTTAATTTATTTCAGCTTTGTAAACTCTATTCTTAGAAGCTCATAATTTGTACTACCAGTTCTTGGAGAATGTATTAGATTCAGATATTTCTTTATTTAATTGCTTTATTAATTGTTATTAGAATTAGTTAGTGGTTAATTGTCTTACCTAGCGGGTTGGGTTAGGTTCCATCACGACTAGTCAGATTTTGGGTCGTGAAAAGGTGGAATCAGAGCTCTAGGTTTATAGGTTCTACCAGTCATGAGTAAGTGTCTAGTAGAGTCTTGCAGATCGGTATGATGACGTCCATACCTATCTTCGAGAGGCTACAGGACATTTAGGATATACTTCCCATATTTCTTTCCTTATCGTGCGACATTGATTCAGCTTGAAGCATAACTCTTTGAATTTCTTCCACGGAATCATATCGGCATGCGAGCGCTCGGTATCAACTGTGCATCGCCGTCTTGTGATTTTATGAATGGGGTGCGAGATGTGATTTTAGTGTGCTGATGATGGGCCAGTCTGGAGGACTAGAGGCCAGGTTTTGACTGTAGCTTGAGCATGGAGAATTTGATTGTGTGTACACGTGCTTTTGGGACTTATACGTCCGGTAGTGTTCCTATGAGTAGAATTTGTGGCTCGATGAACAGTAGAATGACTATGTGGTGAGTACGATGTGACTGTGAGATGTGTTCAGATTGTTCGAATGTGACGAGAAGAGTTTACTTGAGATGTGGCAAGGACTATGGGGTGTCTGATTTCTGTCTTGATTTGGCGTATGGTCTTGAGTTATGGGTGTGTTGAGGGATCGCTCATGTTGTTTAGTTGTGGAGTGAAGTAGATTCTCATGTCTTGTCGATGAGTTCAGAATCAAGAAGATTAAGTGATTGCATAGTAGTCGTGATTGTGGAAGGGTATAGAGAGATGTCAATTTGAGGCAGAGCAGGTGGGTTATCTCCTGCGAGGTGTCCATGGTTGTGTGGTCCTTATGATATTTTGTAGAGAGTTCTCTTTTACCAGTGAATGTTATATATTGCAATTTGAGTTTGGATCGCTTGTGGGAGTTGGCTTGACTATTACAAGGGTAAATGCGAGATCTGCAAACAATTTGAGGTATTATATGGTCTGTGTTACATGGGCTTGCGAAGGATTTAGTTGAATTTCAGCGCGGAATTTTGGCAGCAATAGAGTATGGATATCGTGATGTTATCGACTATTTTGTTCTATGGCTTTGAGCCAAGTGTGGGAGTCTGCTATCGACGAGTGGATTGCACGGTTATGTGTTGTATTGGTTTTAGTTTGAGGTATACTGGTGAATCAGTTATGACTTGCAGAAGTTGAGATTAAGGATGACTTGAGTAAGGGACTTTCTGGATACGGGTTGTATTACACTCTTTGGGTATATGGGAATCATAAAATAATTGAGTATTTATTCGCAAAGGATGTAGTGTTCATAGAGTAGGAATTTGCTCGGTTGCTTAAGAGTGTGGGTTACTCTTTATTCCATTGGGTGTTGGTGTGCTAATGGCGCGTAGGTCGTTCGGTCCGTCTGGTCGGTTCAATTCAGATTTGAGTAGAGTGGATGACTCTCGAGAATGGTTCTAATGGATTCAAAATTTATATATGGCTAGAAACTGGGAGTTGCATTTGATGGTGTCGAGACTTGTGGCATTTTATATCATTGTAGATTGTGCATTTCAGTATCAAGAAAGTGAAGGAAACAGTTTTAGGTTCACATAAGTTCTCTTCAGAGTGGGTGTCTCGGTTGTGGTGCCTTAGGTTGCTTAAGAGGGGAGTCAGCGACTTATGGGCCTTAGGGCGTTATGGTTTTATACTAGGGTCTCTTTTGTGGTGAATTTTGGTTAGGGATCATGGTGTTCTAGCAAGGAGAAGTAACAATTTAAAGGCAATTTGGAAAGGACTTGGAGAAATAGGATAGTGTGGTAGTAGGTTGGGTTAGCACCGTAATAGGTATGATCGGTTCTCTAGGTACTTATGACATGGATAATCTCTACAGGTGTTTCGTGGCAATGCTCTTGGGTCTTGGCAACCTGCGTGGCTGGGTTGAGTTAGAGAGATTCGGTTCCGATAGCTTGGTTGTGTGCAAAAGGGTTTCGAAGAGTTCTCAATGGTTTTTTACCACGATTTGAGGAGTATATTTCCTACCGGCGTGAGGAATATATTGCATATTGGGATTTTCTCCGGGATGAGATCAAATGGAAGGTCCTTGGCTAATTGCGTATGTAGTTGCTTGTGACTCGGAGCGGAATATGAGGTTCTCGTATTTTTCATATGATGAAATTGTATATGCGGTGTGTTGTGTGGGATTAAGATTTATGTGAGCGGGATCACTGTTCTGTTTGGAAGCATGGACGATTTCAGATGACTAGGTAAATGATATTGTATGGCTTGATGAGAGTATACATTTCAGAAGGGCAATGTGTTTTGATTTATGGATACTTCACTGGTATTGTGGCACTCTTCTGGTTGATCGACAACTGATATTCAATTTTGCTATGTGGCACGAAATAATTTTAGAAGTATTCCTCGTGGGATGATCGTGTATGAGAGATGAGTTAGACATTCTGTCGGTGGAGTTGGGATCATATATGGGATTCATGTGTTCTATAGATTTAGAGACAGAGATTTCTCAAGAGCAGGTTGTTTTCATGGTTGTGGACTGTGAAGTCATGGCCGAAGCTAGCTAGATGATAGTAAGCATTATGATTCGGTTATTGTGGGCTTTTGGAGGGTTATTTATCCATGTGTGGGTGACTGGAGTTGAGTTGGTGGTCCATTGGTAGGCCCAATTAGGATGTGTATTCTACACCGAGCCGGATTGGTTGGCTCCATACTGCTATTGTTGAGGGATGTGTTATTTGGTTGTAGATGAGCTTATTTGGCTTCTATTATGTTTGGTGAATAACTCTTCTATGCTACGAGTGGTCGTGATTCGTTGGTTGTATGCACCCATGGTGCAGTTCTATTGGGGCCTTATAGCAGAATTCGTGCGAGATGGGCATTTGGGTGATGCATGAATGGTTGCGCATTGGTTATGTTCGTTCGGGTTTGTGTGGAATTGTGTCATTTGCTTCTCCATGGTTATGGTAATGCACTATGAGTACTTGATGTCAGATTGCGCGTAGTTATTGATTTTAAGCATGGTGGCTGAGGTATTTCATATGGATCAGTGTTTGGATGGGGTCGCGCATTGCGGCAGAGTTATGTTGAGATATGATCATTTGTGTTAGATTCGTTTGTTATGGTTCTATGGTGTGTGATGGGTTCTTAGCATTACGTTGGGGTGGTACCCGCCGAGCTTGCGGGACGGTTCTCTTGTTTGAGTCATTTTCGAGATTGAGTATATTTGGAATAATGCTTATTGGTGCACGGATTGCACGGGTTGCAGCTTTGGATACTATTGGTGTGGCATGTCAGTAGATTAGCTGGTATTTGATTGGATGAAGTCGTCAGATCTAGGATGGGTGCTATCAGATTTGATTGTGGTATATTTGGAAGGATAATATCGAAAGTCGGCTTAGAAATTTGCTATGGTTCTTGTCGAAGGAGAGGGAGCTCCACGACTGGTGGATCCGATGAATGCTTACGAGTTTCTGCATGTTTCTTTCATCATCGGTAGTATACGAAGGTTTTAGAATGGAGTCTTGTTTGATTTGAGGTTTATTACCGGCGGCATCGGTTGTTTTGAGCAGCTACTGTGATTAGAAATCATTTCTTCGAGCATTTGAGCTATGTGGTATTTGAGTTATGGTTATGGCTTTTGTTACAGCTTGTTCAGATTTATACAGTGTGTAGGTTGCGGGATTCAGATCTTATAAGAAATTCCGTATGTTGGAAATAGGGTTCGAAGGTTTATGGGCTAGGTTGCATTGAGAAATTTCGGTTATGTTGTGTTAACGGACCTTTATGGGATACGGTGACGTGGGAGCACCCCCAGGTATGTGCATGGTAAGGTTATACGGCGATTTGATGGCTTTGAGAACAACTCTGGACACGTTCGAGGAAGAACATATGTTTAAGTGGGGGAGGATGTAACGACCCGACCGGTCGTTTTGAGCATTTACACTTCGCTCGGTAGTTTACGAGCATGAGTAGATCCCTATGATGCATTATGACTTATGTGAATCGTCGGTTTTAATTTTCAGGTTATTCGAAATCGAATTGGAAGAATGGATTTCATTGTCGAAGCTTTAAATTGGGATAGTTGACCAAGTTTGACCTTTTATGAATTTGAACCCAGAATGGATTTTTGATGGTTCTATTAGCTCTGTTGGGTGATTTTGGACTTAGGAGCGCGTCCGGATTGTGATTCGGAGGTCCGTAGTAGAATTTAGCTTGAAATGGCGAAAGTTGAAATTTTGGAAAGTTTGACCGGGAGTGAACTTTTTGATATTGGGGTCGGAATCCGATTCTGGAAATTGGAATAGGTCCGTAATGTGAAATGTGACGTGTGTGCAAAATTTGAGGTCAATCGGATGTAATTTGATAGGTTTTGGCATCGGCTATGGAAGTTGAAGTTTCAAAGTTCATAAATTTCGATTTGAGGTGCGATTCATCGTTTCGATGTGGTTATGCGTGATTTGAGGCCTCAAGTAGGTCCGTGTTATGTTATTGGACTTGTTAGTATATTCGGACGGGGTCCCGAGTGGCCCGGATGAGTTTTGGACGAGGTTCGGATCATTTTTCACTTTATGTGCAAAGCTGGAGACTATTGGTTCTGGTATGATTGCACCTGCAGTTGGTTTGCACATGTGTGATGGCCACAGAAGCGACAAAGGCGTCGCAAATGCGAGAATAGTGTCGCAGGTGCGGCAGCTCGAGCGCAGGTGCAGAGTTGGAGGGTGTCAGTAGAGGTCGCAGGTGCAATGTGATTTTTGCACCTGCGATAGCGTAGATGTGGGCAACGAGTTGCAGAAGCGGAAATGGTGAGGAAGCCGGGTAGCGCAGGTGCGAGGTGTTTCCGCAAAAGCGGTGGTCGCAGGTGCGACGAATTTTCTGCAAATGCGGATGTGCTGGGCAGAATGTTATATACAAGGGTTCGCAATTTTTGCTTCATTTTTACATTTTCAAGCTCGGATTGAGGCGAAGTTTGGAGCAATTTTCACCATATGAATTGGGGTAAGTATTTTCTTCTCGATTTTGGTTATATTCCATGAATCTATCTTCGATTTTAGCTTTTGGTTGATGAATTTTAAAGAGGAAATTGGGGTTTTGGCCTAAAGTTTCATAATATGAATTTTTGAGTTCTGGACAATGAATTGGAGTCGGATTTGAGTAAAACTAGTATGGTTGGAATCGTAATTGAATGAGTTGTTGAATTTTGTAAATTTTGTCACGTTTTGAGATGCGGGCCCAGGTTGGGATTTTGGCTGATTTCGGGCTTTTGATTCAAGATTTGATCTTTTTCGATCGGAATTGGTTTCTATAGCATTGTTTGATGTACTTGAGTTGTTTGTGGTTAGTTTCGAGTCGTTCGGAGGTCAAAACACGTGGTATGGCATATTTGGAGCATCGCTTGTCTTGTTCAGCATTGGTATTGGCTTGTTCGAGGTAAGTAACTCTTCTAATCTTAGTGTTGAGGGTATGAAACCCTGAAATACGTGTTATGTGATTGGTATTGAGGTGACGCACATGCTAGGTGACGGGCGTGTGGGCGTGCACCATGTGAATTGAGACTCTGTTATTTCCATGGCACTGTATAGTGGTCCTACTTTGTTGATATTCGTGTTTTCATCATGTGATAAAGTAGTTAAGCTGTCAATCATGCTAGATATCAT
>AWOL01S0051205.1:49110-65072 GCA_000715115.1 Nicotiana otophora | reverse complement strand
TCAGCACTTACCAGTACATGGGGTCGGTTGTACTGATACTATACTCTGCACTTCTTGTGCAGATTTTGGAGTTGGTCCCAGCGGCGTACCATAGAATTGCTTGAAACATCGCTTGGCTTGCTCGATGTTGGAATTGGCGTGTTCGAGGTAAGTAACTCTTCTAATCTTAGTGTTGAGGGTATGAAACCCTGAAATACGTGTTATGTGATTGGTATTGAGGTGACGCACATGCTAGGTGACGGGCGTGTGGGCGTGCACCATGTGAATTGAGACTCTGTTATTTCCATGGCACTGTATAGTGGTCCTACTTTGTTGATATTCGTGTTTTCATCATGTGATAAAGTAGTTAAGCTGTCAATCATGCTAGATATCATGTTTAGGCATTTCGCCGATATTGTTTGGATCCATAGTGGTCGTTTCTTACTGTCATCTCACTGATTTCATTGATATTTCGTACTCAGTCATATTCATGCATTCATATCATATCTCAATCTCAGTTATTTATCGATACATCATATCATTGTTGTCGGGCTAGTTTCATAACATTGTGAGCCCGTGAGTGAGATTGGAAAGATTGATGACTGAGAGAGGCCGGGGGCCTGTTTGTGAGGATGTTGTCACTATATCACGTGAGTTGTCCGTGCAGCACGTGAGTTGTCCGTGCAGCACGTGAGTTGTCCGTGTGATTCCAGATATTGATATTATAGCACGCGAGTTATCCGTGCGGCACATAAGTTGTCCGTGTGATTGCAGATATTGATATTATGGCACGTGCATTGTCCGTGCAGCACGTGAGTTGACCATGCGGATTATAGCGCTTGTGCTGAAAGGAGCCCCTCCGAAGTCTGCACACCCCCAGTGAGCACAGTCGATTATAAATAGGGATCGGGCTGCACACCGCAGCAGGTATGGTACATCGCTGAGTGTTTGAGAGTGCTGAGCATAGTGAGAGAGAATGCGAGACAGTGAGATTGAGTACTCTGAGAGTGTGAGTACATGAGCTCATCATCGAGATGCATTTCATTTGATATGCGTACTTGAGATACATGCATAGAGGTGCATTTTATTCTACTACCCAGGTTTGGGGACATTTATGATTTTACTTGTATCTTGACATGTAGGCATAGAGAAGTACCTTCCTCATGCTATCTGAAAATGAAACATCTTACTATTGTTGAAAGGAGTTTTGGGAAAAATCACAGTTTTCAAACTTACTCGTATATTGGCTTTTCGGTAAAAGATTTGGATTTTCACTGAGATACTTGTAAAGAAATGCCTATTTTTCTGGAACTGTGAACGAACTGAGCCTTTTATTTTTGAGACTCTTCTTTTGTTATTGTACTATGTTGTTATGAATTGTTGGGGAATATTGGTGTTGGACCAGACCTTTCTGTTAGCTCGTCACTACTTTCAACCTAAGGTTAGGTTTGTTACTTATTGAGTATATGGGGTCGATTGTACTCATACTACACTTCTGCACCGTGCGTGCAAATGTTGGTTGTTGATGTTGTTGTGTTCGATGGGAGCTGGATTGAAGATTTACATGCGTTCCGGTTGTAGCTGCCCCTTGTTTGTGGTAGCTGTAGGTCTATGAAACTCTGTTTATGTACGTTTCAAACAAGACTATGTATTTAATTCATTTCAGCTTTGTAAACTCTATTCTTAGAATTTCATGATTTGTACTACTAGTTCTTGGGGAATATATTAGATTCAGATATTTCTTTATTTAATTGCTTTATTAATTATTATTGGAATTGGTTAGTGGTTGATTGGCTTACCTAACAGGTTGGGTTAGGTGCCATCACGACTAGTCGGATATTGGGTCGTGATAAATGTTCCTAAGGGTTCGGTAGCCTCTCGAAGATAAGTACAGACGTCTTTGTACTGATCTGTAAGACTCTACTAAACCTGCTGATGACTCGTGAGACCTATGTAACCTAGAGCTCTGATACCAACTTGTCACGACCCAAAATCTCACTTGTCATGATGGCGCCTATCTCAATACTAGGCAAGACGACAATCTCAATAAACCACCATAACTTTTTTAAGTTTAAAAATATAATAATTAAATTCAGCGGAAGAACTCTTACAAATACAAATATAAACATTCCTAATACCCGGTGTCACTAAGTACATGAGCATCTAAATGAATACAAAGTCTGATTGATAAAAATCGCTGTTTGAAATATAGAACAGTACAATAACTAAAGAGGAAGGGAATCAAGTCTGCGGACGTCAAGCAGCTACCTTGATAGTCTCCAACATAAGTAAATTCGAAATCTAGCAACCGTCGTATCCGGAATCACCTGGATCTGCACACGAGGTACAAAGTGTAGTATGAGTACAACTAACTCAATAAGTAACAAGACTAACCTCTGGGCTGAAAGTAGTGACGAGCTCCGCAGGTACATTCCAGTATAAATAATGGTACAAAAATGTAGGCATGCTTTCAAGCTCAACAATTAAACTCAGTACAAGTAAAATGGATCAATACTGCATGGTATGAGGAATATGATATCTCAGTAGAAAGGCCTTATATAAATACTGGTCATAAATTATTCGGTCACTCAGTACTGTTTATGGCCAATCCAGCCCAGGGATATTCTGTCGCGTATATATATACACACATCGACTGACTATCAGCCACTCAGTACCGTAAAAGGCCAATCCAGCTCTGGGGTAATTTATCCCCAATGTAAATGATACAGACAAGATCCATGTCCAAGGAAAATTTATCACAACATATAAATAAGAAAGGCAAGTCCATGCACTGGGAAGTCCATCCCGAATACATATAATCATCGTAAGTAAGGCAAGTCCATGCGCTGGGAAGTCCATCTTGAATATATATAATCATCTGCGCTTACTGGGGGTGTGTACAGACTCCGAAGGGGCTCCTTTAGCCCAAGCACTATATAAAGTCGATATAGCCTATTGCGGCGTGCAGTCCGATCCTATAATAATATTAAAGCCTATAAGGCCTGCTGCATGCGGGAAGCCCCGATCCATATAGCAATAAAGCCTATAAGGCCTGCTGCGGCGTGCAACCCGATCCTATTATAATAATAATAATAATTTACCGAAAAGCCAATATACGAGTGTTGTTATTATTATTATTATTATTATTATTATTATTATTATTATTATTATTATTATTATTATATATATAAAGCTGATATGGCCTGTTGCAGGCGGGCAGCCCCGATTCAATAAATATCCTTACAATGAATGAGCATGACTGAGTAGAAATGTATATTTTAAAATAATTAATTCAACAGCAACACAGCCCTATGGGTCCCAAAATATTAGTACATAGCCTAAACATGATATTTATTACGAGCCTCAGCTCAATTCCTCTAACACGTGTGGCATGTTCAGATAATAAAATGATTCTTTAACTTTGCAACTTCACAGTATTTATTCAAGTCAATTTATATGGTGCACGTCCACATGCTCGTCAACTGTCGTGTGCGTCACTTCCAAATAATTTATATAACACCAATTCGGCGATTCATACCCTCAAAACCAACTTTTAGAAGTGTTACTTACCTCAAACCGTGTAATTTCTCACTCTGTTATGCCCTTGCTTCGAGAATTGGTCTCCAAATATCTCGTATCTAGTTACAAATAATTTGATTCAGTCAATAAAAATTACTGAAATTAATACCATAAGAAAATATAAATTTTCCAACAACATCCGAAATTTAGCTCAAAAATCGCCCTCGGAACCCGACAAAAGTTAGCAATTAGAAAGCCCATTCAACCACGAGTTTAACCATACCAATTTTATCAAAATCCGACCTCAACTCGACCCTCAAATCTTCAAATTAAACCAAGAGGGTTTTCTAAAATTTGCAACTTAAATCACTAATTTAGTGATAAAAAGAACAATAGATTTATGTAATTTAACTAAAATCAGGTTAGAAATTCTTACCCTAATGTTTTTCTTAAAACACTCTTGAAAAGTTGCCTCACCCGAGCTTCCTTGGTCCAAAAATGGAAGAATGAGACGAATTTGGACTTTATTCTGCTGCCCAGGGGTATGTTCTTTGCGTTCGCGACCCTCCCCTCGCGTTCGCGATGAACAAATTCTCCAACAGCCATTTTCAAACCCTTCTCAGACAGCCTCTAGTATAATGGTCATAACCTTTTGTACAAAACTCCAAATGATAAATAGTTTAACTTTATGACACCTAGACACCAAGGGTTATAACTTTCATTTGTTACTCATCTCCCAATTCCTTATAGATTGAGAGATATAAGCTTCCAAAGTCAGCCCTGTGCAACAGAGATTTCCAAACTCTTCCCAGACAGCCTGTAGTGTATCCACCATAACCTTTTGTACACAACTCCAAATGAAAAATAGTTTACCTTTATAAAAACTAGACACAAAGGGTTACAACTTTAATTTTTGGATCAGCTCCAAATTCCTTATAGATTGCGTGATATGAGCTTCCATAGGCAGATGACGGACAGCAAAAATTTCTTCTTCGCGAACGCGAGAGCCTCATCGCGAACGCGAAGAACAAAGTCCCAACATCAAAATCCTTCTTCGCGAACGCGAAGAACAATACCAGAACCAACAACTAGCAGCATCAAAATACCCAAACTTGGTCCGGAACCACCCCGAATCAAACTCGAGGCCCCCGGGACCCCGTCCAATCGTACCAACCAGTCCCATTACATAACACGAACCTGCTCAATGCCTCAAATCACATCAAACAACACTAAAAACACGAATCACACATAGATTCAAGCCTAATGAACTTTGAAACTTCTAATTTCTACAAACGACGCCGGAACCTATCAAATCACGTCCGATTGACCTCACATTTTGCACACAAGTCATAAATGACATAACGGACCTATTCAAATTTTCAGAATCAGATTTCGACCCCGATATCAAAAAGTCAACCCCCTGGTCAAACTTTTCAAAAATTCGACTTTCGCCATTTCAAGTCTAATTCCTCTACGGACCTCCAAATAATTTTTTGGACGCGCTCCTAAATCCAAAACCACCATACGGAGCTATGTGAATCATCAGAATTCAAATCCGATATCGTTTACTCATAAGTCAATATCTGATTAACTTTTGTCACGACACAAAATCCCGCCACAGGCGTCGTGATGGCACATAGTCTCTAAAACTAGGTAAGCCGATTATAATAACAACTCAAGCCATTTTTTTTATATAAACCAAAATAGAAAATAATTACAAATATAACAACCTCCCAAGACTGGTAATACTGAGTCACGAACTCTAACTGAATACATGGAATGATCTCAAGGATCGAATACTCAATACTGTTTGATTAATAATTAACAGTACAATAAAATGGAAAGACTCCAAGGGATTGCGACGACCGAGCAGCTCTACTTTGAATCCTTGCGATCACACTTTAACTCTGTCCGAGTCCGATATCTCCAACAATTGTCTCTGCACAAAAATATGCAGAAGTGTAATATGAGTACACCACGGTCGGTACTCAGTAAGTATCAAGACTCACCTCAGTGGAGTAGTGACGAGGTACAGTCGAGACACTCACTAGTCTAATAACCTGTACAATATAGTATGCAAAAATAATAGGAAACAAATAACAATGATGGCAACAATAATCAACCAGTGATATATACAGCAGGGCGACAAGAACACCATAAATAGTGCGCAACAAATAATGAATATAAGTACAACCAATTAATCAAGTTCTTCCAATATAAATCTTTCGCCTATATGTTTTTCAAATTGAAATCTACAGGATATACTACTTTCAAATAAATCTCTTTCGAATAAAATCACCCGGTGACACAGCATTTCAAAATCATAAAATGCGGGTCTCGGCCCACTTTCATATTTTCACGTCACCTCGTGTCAATTTCTCTATCACAACCGCACAGACAACTCAAGTGCCAAATATCATCATCATTTAACGACGACATCTCGTGCCCACATTTCATATCACAACTGCACGGACAATTCACGTGCCGATATATTAATGTATATAAGATCTACAGGATCAATTTATTTTCAATTAAGTAAGTTTACAATTTTTTTAAACCAAGTAAGAAATCATCAAAGAAATGAGTTTATTTTTGTACTCGTTTGGGTGAAGAAAATGACATTTCAATTAAAATAAAGCATCCGATGACTACTAATTTGGATGTAAAATTTATTAACTTAAAATATAATAGCAATTTCTTTTATTCGAAACAAGTCAAATCTCGAAAACTAGTAAAAACCATAAACACAAATCCTCAGAGTCTTGTACAAAGAGCCAAAGCCAACACAATACAATAAGGAACACAAAACACATAATAAAATCAAATAATACATCACAGAAGAACACAAAAATTTACATATCACGGAAAAATAAAATAATCAAAGACAAGTGCAACCATAGAAAAATATCAACAAAGGGCACTCCCGAGGTACCGCCTCGTGGTCCCAACTCATAAATATCAACAACAACAATTCCCTCAGGCCATCACAAGTCATCACAAATCAATCCCCGACATATCCCACCTTCTCTTGCCACGTGCGCAATAATAAAGTAAATGCCCGCCTTGTCTCGCCGCACGCGCATAATAATATTCTCACCTTGTCTCGCCACATGCGCAAACCCACATATATAGCCCGCCTTGTCACGCCGCATGTGCATATATCAATAGTAACAATAGCACGGCAGAAACCTCGTGCAAACACCCTAACAATCCTCCCAACGATATCATGTGCCAATATCACAACATCTCATAAATTTCACCTCAAGTGCTCAAATATTACAACATATCACAAATTGCACATCGAGTGCTCAAATATCAAAACATATCGCAAATTGCACCTCAAGTGCTCAAATATTTCAACTTGCCACAGAAATCAACAATACATCATTTTCCACACCTCGGCCATAATGTGCACAAAGATCTTAATAAACATATCTGGGAGCGAACAACTCATTAAAATAATATTTCACAATTTAACACTTTGCCTCAAATATCATTTACGGCCTTTATAACTCAATACCAATTGCAACAACATGAACTGGAAAGTAATTCATCAAGGAACAACGCCTTCTTTAATCCAATTTTTGGCAAATAGATTAATGCCTCCTTTTAAACTTACATAATAAATTATTTGCAGATGAAAAATCCATAATGTGTTTATTTCCAAGATATATCAAATCAACAACACACGGAATTCACATAAAATTTCAAGTGACAATAACACCAAATTATCATATAAAATATAAATTCGACAAACAAGGAATAAGGCATGATAAATCAAGGATTTACTAAGTTCCAACGGTCTTCCAATTTAATATATAAGGGCGTCTACGAATTTCAACCGATATAATTTGTACATATAAACCAAGTACGTACTCGTCACCTCGCGTACATGATTTTCAATTACGCAATTTCCACATAAGACCCAATGCCTAAGGGGTAATTCCCCCACTCAAGGTTAGACAAGATACTTACCTCGACGAAACTAAACTGATACTTTAAATGATCTTCGCGAGTGAAACCACCTTCGAACTGCTCAAATCTGAAATTCGCCCCATCATAACACTACGATGGTTCACCACACTAAATAAATTTCAATCTACAACAATGCAACACAATTGCGCCAATATTAGCAAGATTTCTATACTTTAAGTCGTTTAGACATTTTATCAAACATCTAATGTGCATATTTTTCTACAACCTCCTTCAATGGAATTTTTTCACCTAACAATCACCTTCCACACAAATGATTGATCTCACAATCGTCTCTAGGTCATCCACAACTTCCCTTAGCACATGCATGCCCAACAATTCACTCCCAACCCATAAATCTTATCAATTAATTCATTTTACAATCTCTATAATACCAACACACCTAGGTTGGGCACTTATTGCTTCCAATCACCTTCCCATAAGTCCTAACACATATTTCGTATATAAATAATCATCGTGAATTAGTTAGAGGTAGTAGACATACCTATTGTAGACCAAATCTTGAAAGACAACTTTTAGGGTGTTCTTGAGATTTTTGAAGAAATCCTATGAAATCCAATCAAAACCTTGTTGTAACTAGTGATTGAGAAGTGAAATCATCATAAAAACACACTTAAAAACTCACCTTAGGTGTGTATTGGAAGCCTTGGCCAGATGGGTGATGGAGAGAAAGTTTTAGTCTTGAAGAAATGACTTAGCCCCTCTCTCTACCCATCCTTGGGGTTATTTAATGGGCTCCTACATGCGCGGCCGCGCACCTGGGCAAGTGGCCGCGCATCTGGCCGTGCATCTGAAGAAGAAACTCTCAAATATGCACGGCCGCACATTGGGGCGCGCATATGACACAGGTCTAGTAAAATGGCCATAACTTTCTGTATACATATCCAAATGGCAAACGGTTTGATGCATTGGAAACTAGGTCTTGTGCGAACTCACTTGAAACTTTGTCCTATCATATAATTTTCAACTTGACTTAGCCTTTGGGTTCTTCTTAGACCATAAACCATTCTTAATGCACCTCATACATATATTATCATGATCAATTGATATCATTCAAATTATTAGTCTTGTTCATATCCGAATTAATATAATTAGCACCCGCTAATTTTCTTAATCGTCTTAAAACTCTTCGAAATTTTCCGGTGTGTTATAACCTTTCCAACTTAAGTTTTCAATTATGAGACTAAATGTCTCATTTCACTCCGAAATCCTTCCGGACCCAAACCAACCAACCTGGTAAGTCATAAAATAACTGTAAAGCATGAATTGAGCAGTAAATGGGGGAACGGGGTTATAATACTCAAAACGACCGGCCGGGTCGTTACATCGATCCCATAAATATCCTCACAATTAGGCCCTCAGCCTCACTCAGTCATCAACCTCTCCAGTCTCCCGGGCTCTCAGAAATCATGATAATCAGCCCAAAAATGATAATATGATGTATTAATAAATAGCAACAGAGACTGAGATATGATATAAAGTGAATAAACATGACTGAGTGTGAAATTATAATTTGAACGTATAATTCAACCACATAAACGACCCCAGTGGGTACCAATACTAACAACATATGTCTAAGCATGATTTTTAATACGAGTCTTAGCTCAATTTTCTCTAACACATACATAATGTACTTGTATCAACAGATTATTCAACTACACAGTTTCATGGAATTTGACCAAGTCATAATTCCTATGGTGCATGCCCACACGCCCGTCACCTAACATGTGTGTCACCTCAAAACCAATCACATAACACATAATCCGGGGTTTCATACCCTCGGGACCAAATTTAGAACTGTTACTTACCTCGAACAGTAAAATTCTCACTCCGTTATGCCCTTGCCTCAATAATTAGTCTCTACAATCCTCGTATCTAGTCACAATTAATTTGTTTCAGTCAATATAATTTATTGGAATTAATTCCATAAGAAAATACTAATTTTCCAATAAAATCCAAAATTTAACTCAAAAATCCCCCACGTGGGGCCCACGTCTCGGAACTCGACAAAAGTTATAAAATCTGAAAACTCATTCAACCACGAGTCTAACCATACCAATTTTACCAAAATCCGACCTCAACTCGACCCTCAAATCTTCCAATTAAACCAAGAGAGTTTTTTACATTTTCCAACATAATTCACCCATTAAATATTAAAAACAACCATGGATTCAGGTAATTTAACCAATATTGAGTTAAGAATACTTACCCTGTTATTTTCTATGAAAATCACCCAAATATCGCCTCTATCCGAGCTCCAAATCGGTAAAAAAAACATTCTGTTCAGGTTCGCATTTGCGAATGAACAGTACCTCCCATGAACAGTGTTCGCAATTGCGACACATTGTTCGCAATTACGAGTGAACAACTTGTGTTTTCGCAATTGCGATAAATGGTTCGCAATTGCGGATGAACAGTACCTCACCAGAAACCAGCAAACTCAAACTTCTCCGAAATAATCTGAAACCACCCTAAAACTCATCCGGAACCACCCGGACACAAACCATATGTGAATTTCAATCATAAAATATGCTACGGACCTGCTCGCGCACTCAAAATACTGAAAAGAGGTAGTCTTGACCCGATATTAACCATGGTCAAACTCCCAAATTTCTTAACTTTACTAGTCTCTCAATCAATGATCCAAAAATACAATCAAGCCCATCGGGACCCGTCAAATCAAACCAACAAGTCTTAAAACATCATACGAACTTAGCCGAAACTTCAAATTATATCAAACAATGCTAAAACCACGAATCATACCCCAAATCAAGCTTAATGAAACTAAAAAATTCCAACTTCTACATTAATGCCGAAACCTATCAAATTACGTCCGATTGACCTCAGATTTTTCACACAAGTCATAAATGACATAACAGACCTATACAAATTTCCAGAAACGGATTCCGACCCCGATATCAAAAAGTCAACCCTCCGGTCGAACTTCTCAAAATTCAACTTTCACCATTTCAAGTCTAATTCCACTACGGTCCTCCAAACAATTTTTCGAATACGCTTCTAAGTCCATAATCACCATACGGAGCTATTGAAATCATTAAAATTCAAATCTGAGATCGTTTACACATAAATCCACATCCGGACAACTTTTCTAACTTAAATTTTCAATTATGAGACTAAGTGTCTCATTTCACTCCGAATTATTTTCGGACCCGAATTAACTAACCCGGTAAGTCATAAAACAACTGTAAAGCATAATTTGAGTAGTAAGTGGGAAAACGGGGTTATAATACTCAAAACGACTGGCCGTGTCGTTACAGTTATAAATATTTTATATTGTGGATGTCCATTTAGTACTCCATTGTAAATAAGCTTCCTGAAGAAGCTTATCCATATTGGACTCCATCGTAAATATGTTTATTTATTTAGTACTCTATTGGAAATAAGCCCCCTGAAGAAACTTATCATTTTGATATTTTATTGTGAATAAATATTACCCCATGTAAAAGATTATCTATAGCTGGTACAATAACAGCTTACACGAAGCTTACACAGCAGCTTGCAGTAGGAGCTTACAAGTAGCTTATACGGCAGTACCAACTTACAAGCAGCTTATACAGCAGCTAGAAGTAGCAGCTTACACAGCAGCTTGCAATAGCATCTTACACAACAACTTCCTTTCTTCTATAAATAAAGGAGATTTCAGTTCACTATTGTCACGACCCAAAATCCTAACATGTCGTGATGGCGCCTATCTCAATACTAGGAAAATCGAAAACATCAATAACCTACGATTTCCTTTAAATTTAAAAACGTAATGTTTAATACAATACCAAAGATCTAGCAATTTCTGATACAACTCTCCCAAAACTTGGTGTCACTGAGTACATGAGCATCTAATATGAGTACAAGTCTGAAAAATACGGTCTATAATAGTCTGAGACCAAATACAGTAAACAAGGAGATAGAGAAGGAGAAACAAGGTCTGCGGAACACGGCAGCTACCTCAAAATCTCCTGGAAATTAACTGCGCGAAATGATCAACACCCGCTATATTCAAGAACACCTGGATTTGCACACGAAGTGCAGGGTGTAGTATGAGTACAACCAACTCAGCAAGTAACAATAATAACTAAGGAACTGAAGATAATGGCGAGCTACACAGTCATAGTTCACTTTCAGTAGTTCCAGCAAAGAATAGACATGCTTTCAAATCCGGCAGTTTAAGTCAAATTAATTTTATACAGTTCAATTTCAAGTAATCCGGATATAAATTCTTTCAGAGATTTCACAATAATGATAGATAGCAACCAAGTACAACAACAAATGCAAAACAAGAACAGGCTCTCAGGCAACAGTCACTCAGCTCATCACAACAGCTCAACCACTCGGCTATCAGCCCTCAGTACTCACACTCAATGGGTACCCACGCTCACTGGGGGTGTGTACAGACTCCGGAGGGGCTCCTACAGCCCAAGCTCCATAATCTGCACGGACAACTCACGTGTTGCACGGACAACTCACGTGCTATAATATCATGCACGGACAACTCACATGCCATAATATCCTTACCTCACTAACAGACCCTCGGCCTTACTCAGTCCTCAACCTCTTAAGTCTCTCGGACTCTCAGAAATCACAAAGATCAGCCCAAACAAAGATAACATAGTATATCAACAAATATCCAGAAAGAATGAGGTATAATATGCAAGAAAATTATGACTGAGTACAAAACAATAATTAGCAAATAATTCAACAAGTATGCGACCTCTACGGGTCTCAACAGTATTATAACATGGCCTAAGCATGATTTCTAACATAATTTATAGTCAAATTTCTTCAACACATAGAGATCATATAGCTAACAATAAATTATTCAACTTTACAGTTTTTCGGGACGGACCAAGTCACAATCCTCTCGGTGCACGCCCATACGCCCGTTACCTAGCATGTGTGTCACCTCCAAAATAATCACATGACACAAAATTCGGGGTTTCATACCCTCAGGACCAGATTTATAACTATTACTTACCTCAACCCGTATAATTCTTTATTCCTCTATGCTCTTTCCACGAGAATTGGTCTCCGAAAGCCTCGTATCTAACCACAATTAATTCGATTCAGTCGATATAAATTATTGTAATTAATTCCAAAAGAAAATACTAATTTTTCCAATAAAATCTGAAATTAACTCAAAAATCGCCTTTAGGGCCCACGTCTTGGAACCCGACAAAAGTTACAAAATATGAACGCCCATCCAACCACAAGTCCAACCATATAAATTTCACCAAAATCCGACATCAACTCGACCCTCAAATTTTCAATTAAAATCTATGAAGATTTCTACCATTTTCAACCCAATCCTTGCCCATTTAAAATTTAACAATCCTTCCACAACCTTATTGGTATGTATACATAATACTCTTACACCCAAGAATCATACTATTAATCACCCATCTTTACTCCAAACCCGAAATTGAAGAATTGAGAAAAAAAATTCTTACCTCTTTGAAGCCCTAGCAAGATCCTTGTGAAATCTTTAAACCTTGAACAAGAATTGATAGATTAATGACTAAGTCTTCACTCTCTCTCTCTAAAATGCTCTCACCTCTCTCTAAAATATCAGGTTTTGGCTAAAAAATGAGCTTCAAGGGCTATAAATCGAAGTTGAGTCGGGTCAAAAATTAGAAAGAATGGAAGCTCCGACGCAGTTATGCGGTCGCATATGCGATCGCATAACAGGTATGCGGTGCGCATACCGGCCGCATAATTTGGCCTCCAAAGCTGGGCATTACTGACCCGGTCTGCGGTCATTATACGGTCCGCATACTTGTTCTACGATCGCATAATGCACCGCAAAATAGGTCTGCGGTCGCATAATGCACCGCAGATTTTTCTCAAATCTCGCCCCTCACCTGATCCACTTTGCGACCATTATGCGGTCCGCAGAGTGATTCTGCGACCGCATAGTGGTTGCAGAAATGACCTTTTTCCGACAAAATTTTCCTTCTATAATCTTTGTACTAATTGATCTACCTCAGCACCACCAAACCTAAATTTTCTTAGCAAAATTTCTCCGGGGTCATTACATATAAGTTAACATCCGGTCAACCTTTTCAACTTAAATTCTAAACCTTGGAACTAAGCGCTCCAAATCATTTTAAAACCTCACCGAACCCAAACCAATTACCCCGGCAAGCCAAATAACAACTGTAATTCACAATTTGAGTAGTAAATGGGGGAACGGGATTGCAATAGTCAAAACGACCGGCCAGATCGTTACAACTATGTACATCAGTTTGAAGTTGTATAATATATCGATATCTCTCTATACTTGTCTTTGATTTATTTACTTTACAATTTTTATTTTATAACGCTCTTTTCTTTCTTATAATTTTTAATTGGAATTTTTCAAGTAGTTACATTAATTAAAATAACTGAGCCATAACAAAATTGTTATAAAATATTAAAATATTATGGTGAATATCCATAACTTTCGAAAAAGTTACTTTTCACCATTATGATTGTAATTCCCACACTTTTATAAGTTACCAAATAAGTAGAGGTATTGAGAATCATGTTATATACACTTAGAAAATACTGAAAAGAAATAAGAAGGTTTTCTCTCCTTTTCTACTTCTATTATTATTTATTATATTTTCTTGTTTCATATTGTTACCTTGAGCTAAATTTCTTAAGACTTTATCAGCACAAACTCCGTGACTTCAAAGTTGAATTTTACTTCTTGCAAGCCCATGTTCTGGTTAATCTCATTTTGAGAATTGTAAATTCCTTCTTAAGCAATTTACAATTATATTGCTTAATGCCTTAATACTCTCCATCTATCAACCATTTGAATAAAACAGAAATCTAACAAGCTAATAGGTAATTTATTGAATGTTTAATTTATTTGTCATTTTCTCTTTGTGCTTAGCTCACTGTCCAATACGAAATCTTTGTATGCTTACATGGTCTTACCAAATGAACTCGTGGCTTTGGTTTATCAAACGTTTTGTCTTATGTTTAATAATAAAGATTAAGGATATGGTGATACTGTGAATAGCATTTTCTGAGGTTATAGTGCGTATGGATCACTGTTCCAAAATTAATTTGTGAGTTTGCCTAAAACAGTTGAAAAATCTCTTCATCGTTTTGATATTTCATGACTGTCCACCAGCTTTCGTCACCCTGTATATTCCGGCATGCATTTTTGTTGATGTTTTGTCTTATTCATTCGGAATATTATTTACTACTTGTTCCAAAAGGGAAATCTGTAAATTAATTCAACAATTTTTGTGATAATTTTTATTATGTCAAATTTATCAAAGCTAGAATTTGTGATTGTACAAAATTATGTTCCGGTTACTAAAATGAATAAGATAAATTATGATAAACATTACATGAGGGTAATATTGGTGTATCATGATGAGGGTACGACACCATGTTCGAATCCTGGTGCACCATGTTTAGTAATTATAAAAAGATAAACAATAAAGGTTCTCAAGGTAATCCTTCAAAAGTGAAGGCAACATTTATCATCAATGCAGGATAAAAAAAATAATAAAGCACATCCAGATGATTATAGTCTATTTCTTGAAGAGATAATAAATTTGTGAATATAGACCCATTCCTGAAAGTAAACGTGGCAATATGTAATAAATTATGAATAAAGACATGCTTATATGATTAGATAACTTCCACAACTAGCTTCTAAGGGAGGTTTGAGTGTAACAAATAGAATGAACATTATTGTATAGTCGCATTTGAATATGTCATTAGCCGCATACCTATAATACGTCAAAAATATTCTGCCACGCCTTATAAAAATTTATTTTTTAAAAAAAAGTAAAGCAACAAATGGGTCTTGCCTGTAATAATTTTGACCATGGTAATAATAATATAATTTTCTGCATGGAGGGGATATTCTCCATATGGATGACGTCCTAACATATTTGATAACATATTTGATAGTACAAAATTAATTTAGAGCACAAGAAGAGCTATTACTATGTGGTGTAATAAAATTGTTTATAGTATTAATGTTGTAATAAGTCTCAAAAGAAACTCATTAAGTTCCAAAGTCATCGGCCAAAATGACTATAATATTGAGATATACAATGAAAAGTTTTAATATTTTCACATTATTACAACCAAAGCGGATTAGAAATATATATATGGTTACCCATTTTTTCCTTTGATTTGTACTACAATATTTGTATAGAGGAATCATATGCCATAGTAAACTTGAAGTTTACTAATATAATTTTTTTTTATCATTTGACATGACCGATTTGGCCATCCTGGTTTTATAAGATGCACAAAATAATTGAGAATTCACGTTAGCATATATTAAAGAAATATAAGATTCCTCGTGAATTCTCTTGTATCGCTTATTTTCATAATAAATTAATAGTTATACCAACTAAGGTTGGAATTGTATCCTCTGATTTTTAAATGTATAAAGAGAGAGAGAGAGAGAGAGAGAGAGAGAGAGAGAGAGAGTGTGTGTGTGT
>AWOL01S0051205.1:33287-48468 GCA_000715115.1 Nicotiana otophora | reverse complement strand
GAGAGAGAGAGAGAATGGGGGGGTGAGTCACGTGTCATGTCGACTATTTACTATTACATAATTTTAATAGATGCATCTATGGTCACATGTGCATTTGTTAGCAACTTGCAATGTCGCATGTTATTAAAGCATAGATCCAAATTATAAAATTATAATTATTTATCTGGATAATGTTGGTTTAAATCCAATTGGTTTAGCGGAAATTGTATATCTCCAATTTTAGTTGAACCATTAGTTATTAGAACAAAACTTCCGAAGAGAAACTTGGTGTGAGATATGTTATTTAATACTTATGTAGTAGTACTTGTACACATCAAGCCAACAAGTTATAATAAATTTTTCTATCGCGATTGGTTCAGGGTTAGGAACCAAATAATTTTTATCTAGAAATTTAGATATGTGATATATAATTTAATTGCTCTACCACAATACACGAATAGGGGTGTCCAATGAAGGTTGGAGATATATGTTGGAGATTGCACAAAGAAAGGTCCCCTAAACAAAAAAAATGGATATGTATTGGTGTTCCAACATTAGGCGAAGAGAATAAGCGGTTGGAAAGTTATATATGAAATAATTTATCTAGATTCTTGTAAAAGAAAATATGAACTTAAGTTTAAAAGATAATTTATTTGTGAAATGTTGCCAGATGCGTCTATTGACTCAAAACTAAATATTATATTCTGACTGTAAATACTCCAATATTAAAACTAAAAGTTCTTGATGGACAAAATTTATGACACCCCTAAAGCGAGAAAGGCCAATCCATTTTAAAGAAAAAAACTCCTTAAAGATTCTACGTTACCTTAGTTCCGTAAAAGTTGCACGGGACGTCCTATTTGGTCGTCTTCATGTAACTTGTATCCACTTTTTAATTTTTTTTAACTTATACTCAATGTTTAAATGACTTTAGGCATTTTTTTCCTCTTTGTTGTTCTTCTTCTTCTTTGTTGTTGTTCTTCTTCTTCTTTTCTTCTTTCTTCTTCTTCTTCTTCTACTAAGGTAGTTTATGACGTTTACAGTGGTGAGCTATTGTGGCGCTTTATTTTTTATTATTGCTTAGGATTTCTTCTTTTTTTTTTTTAGTTGCAAAATGGGTTCGTTATATTTGTTGTTGTTTTGATAAAATGATAATTGGAGTTTATTCTTGATGATATTTGGAGATTATGTTTCAAATTTGAGCTCATTTGGAGTAAATTTAGATATTAAATCGTATATTGTATTGTTAAAATTCGAAGAAATAAATTTCTGTTTCTCGGCAATTTGCACTTCATGCCTATTTCGCCTAAAGTACATAAAAATGTTGGTTGTACTTCAGACCTTCTGGCCTTAAGTGCATCTGAAGTGTAATTTTTTTAACTTCAGGGTTATTGGCCTTGCACTTCAGACCTATTTGGCCTTAAATGCATCTGAAGTGCAATTTTTCACTTCAGACTTATTGGCCTTTTGTGTAGGAAAACGTTTGTTGCGCTTCAGACCTTTTGGCCTTAAGTGCATCTGAAATGCAATTTTTTACTTCAGACTTATTGGCCTTAAGTGCATGAAATCATTAGTTGCACTTCAGACCTATTTGGCCTTAAGTGCATCTGAAGTGCAATTTTTCACTTCAGACTTATTAACCTTAAGTGTAGGAAAACGTTTGTTGCACTTCAGACCTTTTGGCCTTAAGTGCATCTTAAGTGTAATTTTTTCACTTCAGACTTATTGGCCTTAAGTGCATGAAATTATTGGTTGCACTTCAGACCTGTTTGGCCTTAAGTGCATCTGAAGTGCAAATTTTTCACTTCAGATTTACTTTTTTTTAACTTTAGACTCGATAGTTTGAAGTTAATCGTAAAGTGAGTAGACTTGTAAATTTTTTGTAAAATGGGTATAGGTGACCCCAAAACCGGGTATAGATGAAAAAGGTCCCTGGTTCTCTTTATTTTTTGTGTGTATATTAACTGAATCTCATTCTGTTGCTCATTTGTTTATTAATTAACTAGTATATGTACCCGCGCGATGCGCGAATCAATTCAAAGGAAAGAAGAGTGGAGAGACATAATAGAAACATATGTATTTAACGATCGAATTCAAAATAATTAAAACAAAAAATAAATAGATGAATTTATTGGAGCCAATATTGGGAGCCAATATTGATTCATGATAGTACTATTCTTAGAAATTTTCCCAGTAGCTGTGAAGCTAACTTAGATATACCGTACAAACCTTTGCAATTGCTGTGAAAATGTAAGAGGTAAAAAGCTAATGCTCGATTTCTGTCAGGATAGATATCATAGACTGGTTTTTGATCCTTAAAAATTATAAAAATTAAGTTTTTCATCATGGTAAGATTCTCATTGTCCTGGATTCCAAGAGAAAAAATTGATATATATATTTAAGAAAGTGTTATTTCTTGTCAATTTTAAAAAAGAAAATGTTTTATCTTTGCGCAGAGTTGCTGTAAAATTTAGCTCTTTCAAGATAGCTGATCTGGTAAGTGAAACCTTAATTTTGTCTTGAAAATTTAAGTAGCTTGCATTTTATTGTATTCATTACGGCACATGATTGCGACATCAACATATTTCCATTTCTATTTACCTATCTATCTGTTACTGTTTGCTTCATGCCGAATTGGGTAGAAACACTAATTCGAATGTATAAAGCTTTACTTGTTAACTTTTCAAATAAAAATCAACTGGTTGTAAGTGAAGAATAAAGAACTAAATTATGCTTTAATTTGTCACAATTTATAACTATCAAATTGAATATAAAAAAAAAGCCTATTCTACTTCTAAGAAACTCATAATGGTGAATAAAGTTCCAGAAATGTATTACTCTAAATATGACTGAGAAACAATGATGGAAAAAAGTTCCTCGAGGCTTGGTGGAATTTTTATATTTTTGACTTCCTCTGAATTAGCATTAAAATAAATGGAGAAGTATTCACAATTAATTGAGAAACATCACTCATCTTAGAGGTGAGACGTCTTTTCCCTACTAACAAATGACTGGCGTTACAAAACAAAATACATTTAGCTCAATCATTTTCTGCATCAAATTATAAAATAGATTGAAAATGTGAGTATTTCCTACTCTCTTGAATCAATGCTCTCATATTTATATATAGGAATGAGTTTTATATACGTGAAGCATACCAATCAAATACAAAAATAATAAGTCAATAAAAATTATTTGTGATATGAACAACTGTTATTGATATTTTTACCATAACCTCTATAAAGAATTCTTAAAATTAAGGCCAATTGGTGAAGTAGGAGAATTGGTCTTTGATAACCAAATCTAAGCATCAGTTAAGTTGACATCTTCCCTGAAGGCTCAGCTTTTGAAGTGCATAGCACACTATATGTTGAGCCCTTTTTATGCATACCTATATATAGTCACAACTCACAACACTTCTATGCCTCTATCATATGTCAGAGTTCGATAAACATATGCATTATACTGTTTCACATCAATTATTTCCTAGATTGTCGTTTTCATTTTGAGTAGTTGAATTGTTGCAGATAATATATTGAATGGGTGAAGAGAAATCAATAACCACGTGGATTACATGTATAATAGAGATCTAATGAAAACGCAATGAACTGTACCTTAAAGATATTTATTGAGGAAAAATGAATATTATCATTGACAAACTTAACAGTCTAATTCCAATGATAATCAGTATAAAGAGAATCGTCAAATATTCTTGACTTGCATAAAACTAAAAGTTCTATAATGTTTTCTGAAAAATAACATGAAATTCCACTCGTTTTTTTTGTGTGGTTTTATTGCCTAATTGAAAGAAAAACTCTCAAGGTCTCTTCGAGACATCCGATTTAAAGAAGAAGGAAAACCTTCTAAGAACATGAAAGATTGATTTTTATCAATAGCCATGAGATCAAGAAGAAAAGAAAGAGAGCTTACACAATAAAGATTTTTCAATTTATATCAAGTAAGCAAGCTAGCTCAATTGCGGGGCCTCAAGGGTCTTCTCCAACGGCTTTTAAATCAATTAAATATTTAAGATGTATGTTTTAAAATCAGTTAATTTTATTATAAATAAATAAATCTGAAATTTGAATTAAATAAAGCTCTTTAAAATAAAAAAAAAATGGTATTCATGGTTCAAAGTTAAAGAGTCAAAAACGTATGTTTTAAAATGTGCAATTAATGTTTAATTTTTAAATAATAATCTAAATCAGCTTTTTAATTTTAAAGATTAATAAATGTATGCTTTAGAATCAATTAACTTGTTAAAATGAAAAAATCTTTAATATTTTAAAAATAAAGAAATCTGAAATTTTGAAGGAATTTTTAAAATAATCTTCTAGCTCCTATTTTTTTGGAGGATTGTCCTACAGTACCAAGTGGCTTATTATGATGATGCCACTTGGCTTAATGAGGATGCTTCTTCCTCTCTTTTTAATTATAATAGTAGATAGATTCCCTCGTCTCTGTCTCCTATTTCTTTTGCTTAGCAGACAACGAATTTCCTTTGTTCCTCTACTTTCTCATTCAATTTTCCAAAGCTTTATAATCAAATTCCTAATTGTTCCTAAATTCCTTTTTATTCTGAATGCATATTAATCCAAATACTCACTTCTTGTAATATAATGTTTTTCCTAGTGAGTTTGATAACTTGTTAATTCTCATTAATTCAATACTCAACCATTGATAAAGAAATTATCCCCAAACATTCCAATAACTTGTTCCACTCAAATAATCTCATATAGCTTAAAATTGAATTTTAGCCGGAATTAGTTATAGAAATTAACAAGACTTTAATAATATATTGAACTACTTCAACAAGTCTGATATTCGTACAGCAGTATCTGTAAATATAAATCCACCAAACATATAGCTTATCAATCTAATATTTGAGAATTTACATTCTTTAACACCAGATGTCCTTCGCATTTTTTACTAACATACAAATTTCTAACAAAACTAAGATTCCTAACAAACATTAAGCATAATGTAAACATACCAATATGACGATACCACCTAAGGATTCTTTCTTCCATTTTGCCCTATTTTACACTAAATATGCATAGATTTCATGAAAATGCAGGTTAGAATAATGCTAGACCACCACACATTATATATGATTCCACAAAATAAGAAATTAAGAGAGCAGATAGTAGAAAGTTGTACAGAACATCATTGCAATACTAGCAACAATTACGATGGTTAGTAAGATCCTACTCGAAGTGCACAGAATGCACACTGTAACTCGCCCATGACTCGAATAGCACTCTGTTCTTTAATTCACCCATGACTCGGATAGCATTCTGTTCTTTAATTCGCCCATCACAGAATCTACTGGCACTTGGAACTAAGTTAATGGAGTTGCAAAATTAAATGCTTCCGAGAAATACAGAAACACTAGCAAGGATAAAAATGCAGCGCAAACAAAACAGTGAATCAGGCAAATCAAATTTTGATGTTTACGTGCAGCCAAAATTCTCCATATTATGATTTAATTTACAGAAATCTTCAAGCTTGAACTAAATCTGAACCGCTGGAAGCTGTTGAATGTGCTTTCCTTTCTGCTTGAAGCGACCTACACAATGTTTCAAGCTTTTCTTTCTGGTTCCTTGTTTTCTCCAATTGTTTCTTTAAAAGTTCACGCTGCAGAAAAATCAAGATATTTCAATATTCCTACTGTGAAAACAGAGTTCTACTACGCCTTCATGATTTGAGCAACAAGCCATATAATGGAAAAAGATAATGTTAATTCATGATAAGAAGCTCTTGACGGAACAGAAATGTCATGAAACGGCATGTTATCCCATGCACAGAATACTATGGCAATATTGACCTGGGCTACGAGGACAACAGTTAACAAGCTTCATGGTTTCAACACGGAGCAACACACAGAGAATAGACAGCAGATAGATTGTGTGAAGCATATTGCAAAAAGAAAAATCATGATTTTTGTAATTATGATTAGGCAGCTGGTAGATGGCTTGACAGTTTCAAAAACGGCGAAAACATGTATTACCGTTCAGAAAAGAGTTAGTAATATCTATTACTAAAAACATATGAACAAATAAGCATCTTGTACTAGTTTGATTTTGGACTTGCTACACATTCTACTATGACTTCTAGTTTACATTGTGGATAGGAACAATAGAGCTTTTCGGGGATATAGATGTCATTGCATACATTTAAATGGTTAAATCCCAGTTCAACGCACAACCCTGATCAGGCACATGGAGAAATTCCTTATTTTACCAATCTTCTTCAGTTTTTATCAGGGTATAAGATGTTAACTTTGACTTATGCATGATACAAGTGTAGTGGAGGAAAATAGTAAAGTAATGGTTGAATCGTTAGTTTGATAGAGAAAAAGATCATATCAAAGTTTAAAATTTGAAATAATTTAAAGGATTTGAATTCTGGAAATTGTGAAAGTTGGATAGAAATGGAATGTGGTCAAACGTTTTGGAACGCCCCGAAATGGAAGAGTGCCGTATAAATTGAAATAGAGGAAGTAATTAACAAAAGAAACCAGCAGTACAACTGATAGGAGTCTTAAGTACTGTTGGGGGAAAGACACCAGCACTCAAAAATAATGAGTTAAAAGTATACATTTGTAGTATCAAAAATCAGCAACCTGAAGAACATTAATTCGAACCTTAATTTCAAATGGTTCATATTGAGTAAAGTGATATGCAGAATATCAATTTGGACCTTAATGGTGTCCAGTTGTCTTTAAAGCTTTTCTATGTTGTTTCATAATGCTACTTTCAAGGGTTATTATAGCGTTTTCAGTTTTGCGATTACAACATGCATATATTAGGAAACTTACAGTAGATTGCTTTACTTGGAGCATTAAAAGTTACGAAATCTAGAGTTTCAGTAGCCGCAGTTGTGATGTTAGAGGAAAAACAGCTTATTGTCTTAAGTTGCTATACGACTTGATTTTCATCGAAAATCTAGTCTACTCTGGATGTCATATACTCTATGTTGCTTAGTGTTCCTTAATCTGTCTGCTGCACCAGGTTTTGCATCATCACTTGCAGACAACTAACAACAGGAATAAGCAACCGAAGACAACTGAGTAATTTCCTTTCTTTAAAAAGAGTTAAGAGTGATAAAGACAGCATTACCTCCTCAGCAAGTTCAATGAGAGTAACATCTGTTTTGTCACATTTGCCCTTCAAGAAAGCATTCTCCTTCTTGAGTTCTTTTATTGATTTTGCCATCTAAAATCAGAACCGAGTAAACATCAAAAAAGATAAATATTGCGAGAGTAGATCTCAAAGAAATAGCACCTGACTTGGCAGAATGACCGCAGCATGAAGGCGAACTACTCCCTCTGCCCCAATAAACCTGAATTCCGTTCCCCATTGGTCCATCTAAATTATTTGACCTCTTTCCTAAAATGAAAACTTCTTTCCCTTCAACAATTCAAACTAATACTACTTTACATAATTTCAACTTTGGTTTAACATCTTGCCTGACGATTCCTCTTTTTCATTTCTAACCAATATTTTAATCACCTTACTACCGAATTTGAATAATAATCTACTCAAACACTATTCTAACTGTGCAAGCTAAACTATATCTAGTTTATCAGGATTCAGGACGGAGGATTCAGGACGGAGTATGGAACCCTGAGAAATTGAAAAGAAGTTGAAGAGAAAAATGGAAGTAAAACCTTCTCAATATCTTGCTTGAACGTTTCAAAAACCTCATTGCTCTTCAGCAAAGCTTCCTGCGAGAATAGAACAAATAAGTTTTTTTTAATGTTTCATTTTCCAAATTTTCACGACACAAACACTACAAGCAGCTAAATATAGAAACATAATCCTTTCCATTTTGATTTTGAACAATTGGTTTGTCCTATAATTTGATACCTCTAAGAAGCACATACTGCAGTTCACTTGAATAAGACATATAAACAAACATTACAAGGAAACTCTTGCTTTATCAAGCACTAGGGAAGTGCATATTATATTGCTCTAAAACTATGTTTAAACAACAGGGCAACTAGTTTTTCATTCCCAAGGTTGAATTTCATTCCTAGATTCTACTTCCTTTTGCTTTGGTATTTCATCAATTCATAGGATGGACAGCAGATTATGGTCATATGGCAACCCAGATGGGAACCCTACCACTACTTTCAGCCCATGCTAAGCCATCTCAGACCCCCAACATCCATTCATTAGATGCATAGTTTCGTGAGAGGAGTAAAAACCCATTAACAAATCCTATAGTAAAAAGTTTAGCAGAGAGGAAGGCATAGGGATGAGACAAGGACAACATGGAGATCTTTGAGGTCTGTGGCAAAGGCACAGCCTATAGCACCACCATTTAACCTTGTTTAAGTACTTCAAGTTCAAGATGAATGTGGAGACTGCCAAAAACAATCCTTCTCAGGTTTATCACACCCCTATGAATCAATTGGCTCCCAGAAGTCAAGAAGGCATTCAGTTCAAAAAAATTCTATTATTTTCTTGTCTATAAAATAAACCATAGAAGGGGAGCCTTGGCGTAACAGGTAAAATTGCTGCCATGTGACCAGGAGGTCACGGGTTCAAAAAGTGAAAACAGCCTCTTGCAGAAATGCAAGTTAAGACTGCGTACAATAGACCCTTGTGGTCCGTCCCTTCCCCGGACCCTGCGCATGGCTGGAGCATAGTGCGCTGGCTGCCCTTCTTGTCTATAAAAAAATATTACCAAATCGGATTAGTTTTTTCACTTTCGTGCAATTCAAGTTTTCAACTCCTCTAAAAAGGTTTCTAAAAAGCTTGATAGAACAGAACAAAAATAGTTCCCAATAACAACAAGCCATGTCAATCGCAAAGGGAGTGTAAAAATTATCTCGTTTCCAAGTAAAGGAGGGTACTGATCTTTTTTGAACAGATAAAAAAAGGAAGACTTTCGAACAAAAAGGACAAAGAATATTAAAAAAACAGAAAGGAAAAAGACCCAAGAAAGTGAAAGCTACCTAAGATCCTTAAACTTTCAACTCCAACAGAAACAAAGGGACCCATATCCCTGATACTTCCCAACCAATACATCGGCAAAAGTGGTATTCACTAACACGTGCAGTTCTCTGATAATTATATCAGCTCTTTCCCAAAAAGGATTTCGAGTTGAAAGGTAATATAACTTGGAAAAACTAGATCCCTTCAAATTTCTTGCAACTTAATCAAATTTTGTCACCTATACTGTTCACCAAGATCAATATCTAAAGCTAATGATCTAATCAATAACTCAATGTAACCAAAGATATGTTGGTCATTAGCCTAATCAAAAACCCTTTTTTTATAGGAAATCAAATACTTTGAGGCATGACAGCCAATATAAATTGTCCAAAAGAATGCCTATACCAACAGAAACTGCAAACCAATACCACAAGTAATCAGTCTTCCTGCATGTGATCTCACAACTGATAGGCATCTTACTGGATATGTTTGGTGGAGTTACTTCAGTTTGACACAAGTCATATTATTGTAAGACTAACAGACTAACCTGGAATTGCTGGAACTTTTCTCCATCGGCTGTCAATTGTAACCGCAGGTTCTTCTCTGTTGCTAGTAATTGTGACACTTGGTCAGCATATATTTTCATTTGGGACTGTTCCTGCTTTAATTTCTCCTCATGTTGCTTAGTTTTCAAATCAGCAAGCTGAAGTTCAAGATTCTTTTGCTTCAACTGCAAAGAGAAAGATATTCATCAGACCTTTATTCAAAAAGAAAAAACATTAACATCTGCAAAGATGTTTTATAATCTCAATAATACTAGGAGATTTTAAATAAATAAGAGCAAATGTGAGTCACCTTGTTTGCAAATTGCTGTTCCGAGAGAGTATACTGATCTGCAAGTTGCTTCAGCTTGCTCTTTAACCTGCAGTTATTGAAAGATAAAAAGTATTCAGAAGGCTAATCCTTAAATGAGCTTAAACAGTTTAATTAACACACTAAATTGACCCCCATTTTCAATTCAAACAATTCATAAAATTTGTGGATTTCCACAACTAGCCCCAATTAACAGCAGAATTCTTGCTAGAAAACATCACATGCCAGTCCAAAAAGAGGGTGGCGATGGAATACATAGGAACAAAGCAGGATAAAAGCGCTTCTTTTGACAGAAAGTTCATTAGACTAAAGAAGCCAGTACATGACAGAACTGTCAGTCTTTTTAAGAAAAAGAACCTTTGCTGTGAACATTGACAAACCCAGTCCTAATTTTCGGTAAAGCATTATAATATTATGTTGTCGGAATATCCCACTATGCAAGTGGCATGCAAAAGAATAGAAAACCTATAACAAGAAATGATTTCCTAAAAACGATACCCGATCAAATGCACTAATTGATATCTGAGACCTCATGGAAGCACAAAAAGTTTACATAATAAAAGCCCTCAATTGAACAAAATCATTTTTTCACCCTCTGAATGCTCTTCTATACCTTTCCCTCCAAAATTCCTACACAGGCCAAAGGGGCTACATGCTCCACATTCTTCTCCGTCTACCCAACATCACGTCTTTAACCATAGCCAACATCGACCCCCGTAATCCAAACAGATTCAATATCGTTCAGCATAACTGGCTTGCAACCTAGCAATTCACTAGTATGTGATCCAGTCCCGTCCAACATTTTGACATAAAGCATCAGCTTGCATACATCACCCTTTTTCTATTAAAAAAACTTTCAGCTGTTAGAGCCATTCCCCTTATTGTCAACCATGGGAACAACCAGACCTTCTTTGGCACTCTGGAAATCCGAACTAAAAGGCGTCAGAAACTTGTATCCTCTCTTTTAAGTAACCTGTGATAGTAAGACTTCACCAAGAACAATTCCCTCCCACTTGCTTTCCATTTCCAAGTGTTATGTTCTAATCTAACCGTGTGATGTTTTGCTTATATAGTAATTTCATAACATTTTGGACTGCATCCATCACCCAATCTTGTAGATATCTCTTAAACCTCAACTCAAATAGGCAATGATGCCTTGTGTCCTATAGACATGAAGAATTGTCATATTGTTCTGACACATCATGTTGTAGATAGTTGGAAAAGCAGCTCTGAAGATATCATTACCACACCACATGTGCTTCCCGGAACTAATTCTATTTCTGCTCCCAACTCTAAAAGTTATATCACTGCTAACTCTTCATATCACTTTATGATATATCTCCACCAGTCCACTTTTACAGGGTAATGATTTTTCGATTCTCTACCCCTTTTTGTGCACCGTACTTGTCTATGATAAATGTGCTCGACAAAGCTTGTACCTCGTTGCTGAACTTCCAGAACTACTTCCCTAAGAGTGTTTGATTGAATACCATCAAATCTTTCACTCCGGACTCTTCATCCATTATTCGGGATGTGACCATCTTTGAGTTCACCAAATGCAAATCTTTTACCATAATTTGTAACCACATAAAATTTCTTTGAAGCCTATCCAGTTTTTCCATGACACTGGCAAGCAGGTGCATCAGAAACATGTAATAATGTCCGAGTATCTGACAAAGTGATCTTGATTAAAGTCACCTTTTCCCTTTTGATAAATACCTTTTCAGCTATCGTGCTAGCCTTCTCTCAACCTTCCACATCACTGCGTTGCAGACTGCACAATCCTTAGATAATCCTAATGGCGCCCTAGATAAAGTCGCCTCTAGTTTTCTCGTTCTACGATACACATCAGCTAATTGTTCAACATTGTCCCACCTCCTCCTTGGCATAACCTCGCACTTCTTAAATTGATGCTCAATCCCAACACTGCTTGAAACCACAGTGTACATATTAATGTTTTAATTGGGATCTTTTTGCATCACAATATCACATAACATGTGGATATCGTCTGCTAACAGGTGTGATACTCTGATACTATCCTGCCCCCCTTAATTGGCTGGAAATCAGTTCAAAAGACCTCTTGCTACAAATTTATTCATCAATCTACTCAATACTTTCATTACTAGAATAAATACCCTGGGAGATGACGAATCACCTTATCTCAACCCTTAACATTTTCCCAAACAAATGCACGTGCTCCCATTTACTAGAATAGACAATTCCACTGTCAATGTGCATACTTTATTTTCTTTTCTCCACCTTTCTTCGTACCCCATCTTCATAATTACAAAATCGAGAAAATCTCAACTCAAGTGTCTATGAACTTTGTATTTTTGGAATGTAAGAAAAAGGTATTATTGATCAAAATACTACTAAACTTGTGTTGTGAGGACACTTCGGGAACAATTTCAAAAACTCAGTTTCTTTAAATGATAATCAGTGAGGTCCGGACAAATCTTGCATCCATCAGACTATCTGCACCATATATGTTCATATTGCACTATAAACACAAGAGGGAGATGAGTAGTTTTTAGTTTGTGGATGCCCTCCTTCTTGCTTTCGGGACATCTCTGATCTTTTTCCTATATGGTCCACCATATATACAGGCAAGCATGGTCCCCCATAATCTTCTCTTAACCTTCCCAAATCTTATCCCACTCCAATAGAAAAGAAGACCCTTTGTTGTTCTAGGCATGATTCAATTTAAGTTCCAATTTGTACAGACTTTCCTGGTTTCCCCTATTTTTCTAGAATGCATACCTCATTAGGCTAGTAGTGCTGCGCTCAGAACATGTCTACCTTGTATGAACACCTTCTGAGAATTTGACAGTCTCATCTAGCACATTTTTTTGTTAATATATCGAAAAGCACCTTAGAGATTCTCTTGTAGATACTTCCCACTGCACTAATAAGTTTGTAATCTTTATTGTTTGCTCCCTCTTTCTTTGGTACAAGTTCAAAAAAGGATGCATTGAGACACTTTCAAATTCCTTGGACTCCTTGAATGGCCATTTTCTCTGGGATCCCACCATTAACTGTGTCCCAGTATCACTGAAAGAAAGTCACTGTGAAGTCATCTGACCTTGGTGTTTTATCCCTGCACAACTCTGTACGGCTTCCCTTACCTCCTCCACCATATCCCCTCTCCAACACATCTTTATCTCTATTCTCTCCCCCCACCCCCAAAAAAAAAAGATTTTCACACCTACTAGCATTGGTATCCACACCTCCTCTTCATTGTATAATTGAGTGTAAAACTCCACTATTGCTTCTTTTAACTCATCCTCTCTGCTTCTTTTAACTCATCCTCTCCCTCGCACATTGTTTCACCCACCCCCACGGATTTTACATAGTTTTTTCCTAATGTTAACAATCACTAATCAATGCATGAACTTTTTGTTGAAGTTCCCTCTATCAATTGCCACGTTCTATATTTTTGTCTCCATATAATCTCTTGAGCTACAAGCCTTATAGATAAACTCTCCCTTCAGTTCTCTAGTGGAAGGTAGACAAGGCCAGTCCTATATATGAAAAGACTATCAGAAACCCATTGAAGTGTGTCAAGTTCAAGTTGCAGCATCTTAAAGAGCTTCAACGTTGAAGTACAAGAAAACAAGTTCTGTAGAGGGGGCAAAAGCAGAGACAAGAGAAAAGACTGTATGCTCTTAATGGTGAAACTCAACATAATGAGACTCCTTAAACAAGAGCTTTCAATCTATTCTAGTAAGGTATATTACTTCATTTACAAGGACACAAAATAGTTTCCTAACTAATACAGAATAATCTACTGTTCCGCATATTTTGTTCAAAGAATATAGACATTTTAGACACAATAAATTTGGACGTCTATCTTTTTTTAAACCGAGAAGTCCACCAGGGGTCAACCCTTGAGACCACTCGCAGCCTTCGAAACTCGGGGATAATGGGCTCGCCCCTCTACCCTTCTCCACATAAACACCAAGCTTAGTTCGCATGGTGCAATTTGGACATAGCTCTAGCTTATTGTCCCAAAATATGCTTACTCACAAATCATAGCATTTAAATATCACTGATAGTTTTTACATGCCATTTTTGGTATAATAGGTGATTAGGAAATCACGGCGATCCGTTGTTTGTTATTGTTTTGGGTTAGTTAACAAGCTAGAAATTTAGAGGTGGATTTATTGACCCTCGTCTGCCTGTGGAAGATGAATCTGGTTAACCCAGAGATCCACACTCCCACAGCAGTCCTATCCCTCCAAATCAGCACGTCAATCCCATCTTTAAACTATTCCATCTACCCCTGGTGTCATACTCCACCCTCAAACCTTACATGGCCGCCCACTAACTTCATAACCCTTTTTTTTTAATTTTAAGTTTTGAATTCTAAATACAAGTCATCTTCCAATCACATTAAATAAGACCACTAAAATTAATTAAATGCCACCCAAAATTCCCTTAATGACCACCCCTCATATTCCCTTTGTAGTCAAACCATCTACAATTTAATACTATTCTAATTCCCTGTCCATGTCAGGCCATATGTTTTGGTCTACATCATTATTTTCATAAGTGTACCCCATATATATATCATTGACAGATATAACCAAAAACATGGCATTAAAAAGCTACTAACATATGATAAATAAACACGGTAATCTTACATCTCATTCTCCTTCAACTGCAATAGGCATTCATCTTTTTGCTCTTCCAGCTTATTGCTTACTTCCTACAGGGGGAGGAAAACGAAGAAAGAAACTGTCAAGATACAATCAAGTTGACCAATCCTTTAAGGCAAAAAACAAACATAACTTTGGAATTCTAGTCTCAAGATATGTATAGTTGCCAAAGACACTCTGACCCCACGAAGGCCAATCCTTCTTTATTGAAGTGAGCTAACAACCTTTATCTTCCTTATTCTCTTCTTCTTCCTTTTCGTTTTAGGTTGGGCGTACGGGTGGAGGCATGGGGTTAGTAAAGAAAAAAAAGTTTGTTTATTCATGGAGGAATAGATAATACAAGACATTGACGGTATGAATTACAACATAACAAGAAGGAAGATAAAAATAGAGTAAAGAAGAGAGTGAGGCTCTGTGAACAAAGATAACCAAAATTCAGATGATTGCACAGTGCTTACAATGTCACTTCTTAATTTTCCAGCATAACAACGAAGAGAAATACTCTGACACAACGTCATACTTAAGTTGGCACCAACATATAAAATAAAAACAAAGCATTTCCACAAACCTAAGAAATAATTTCCTTCACACAAGCAGTGGTGGCACATTCCATGTTCTTTTGAAGATGATAATTACTTTAAATATAAATTACTAAGATTTAGAAGCAAAATCATGGTTCTAAGAATATTTTCTGACTAAATATACAAAAAAAAAAAAAAAAAAAAA
>AWOL01S0051205.1:17445-31501 GCA_000715115.1 Nicotiana otophora | reverse complement strand
GGGGGGGAAGAAGGAATAGCATTTAAGAGAGGCCAAGGTAGTTAGTTCAAGGGTTGAGCTTTATTAGTAGTGTAGATATCACAACATCAAAAACCTGGCCTATAATAGATTCATCCATGACATTTTTTACCGATTAAAATAGTGTTTGCCATCTATATTTAGTTTATTTAATGCCATTCTATTCAGATAGACCATATTAGCCTCATAAATTAATCTAATTTTCTTTCAAAACAGTAGTTAGGTTGGTTTTTGCTAAGGTGAACATATTAGCTTGCACTGACGTGCTGCTTAAGCAAAAAGCTACCAAGCTATGCTGCACAAGTGAGGCTCGCACAAGCCTTTTTTATCAACACAGATCTACAATTAAATTAGTAATCCTGCAAAAAGCTCAGCAAGACTTCACAACTAGGTTAGTGATGCTATGCAAAAAGTTGTAACCTTCCTATCATGATAGTTCATCACTATTTGACTAGTTGATACTTAATACATGTCAAGCTGTCAAAAGCAAGATGAAAGAAATTAGAATCTGCTTATCACTTGCTAAGGGCACTATGCGAGCTACATCAACGTATCTTATGTGTAAACACCAGATTCTGAGAGGCTCTTCAATCAGATCAAGTACAGAATATCAATGCCCACATGCTAACAACTAATTTCAAGGCAATCTATTGGACTGGGCATGTCACCATTCTAAAACCTGAATAAGGTGAATCTGGCTAAAGAGAAATTCAAGCATCAGCCTCAAACTATTAGCCAGGCAGGATTGGAAAAAAATTCAGAATTATGAAATGATGCTAAATGAATTTTTTTTACCAGCCTAAATACTTTGACAAAATGGTTTCCTTGACGTACCTGCATAGTCATGCTGCAAATCCATTTTCACATGGAGAATAACAGCGTTAAAAGAGAGATTCTGCTAGATTACTGTAATGGAGTTACACTCCGGAGCCACAGACACTCATCAAACTAGTGTGACCACTATGAGAACATGGAAACATGTCGAATACATGCTAGGAAGCACGCCCACCAAATGCTAAGTAACGAATTGTAGTATGGCACTCTAGGGAAGCTCACATGCATCTGATATGTTTGTTAATTTATTGGATCAGGTGCCACATTTTCAAATAACAAAAGGACAGTTTGTGCCAGATTCAACCTAAAGTACAATATTTGATGCCTTAGCGTGAAGGGAAGAAAACATAGAAGTAAAGATAAAGTTATAAACAATTTTGCCAGTTGAACTTAACTGTTTTGTTAGGACCAGTGGAAAGGAGATCAGGAAAGGCCTGCTGCTGTGATTACAGATGTGGTTGCTAACGGCAATGATAGTGAATGGTGCGGATGTACTTCACCTACTCATAACCCGGGGGTAAGAGGGGGCTGTTTCCCTTTTCTTTTTCTCCCTTCCTCCCTCCTTCTCATTCTGCTTCTAGAACCCAAAGTGCCAACACCTTTTTGTTCTGCTTCTTCTTCCTCTTACTCCTCCCCTTCTTCTTCACGGTCTGCTTCTACATGAGTGGGTGACAATTTCCCTTTTTTTGTTTATAATGGAGAAATCCCTTATGGGTTTTCTAGCCCAACTCCAGTTAGTGCACTGGCTTAAAACTCCGGGGAGTATAGGTGAAATCTTTTTTATTCAACTTTTCTAATATTTTTGCTATATGATCTTTTATGTAATATTAAATAAAAATGCGGATTGCTGAAATGTTGATTTTTGACGTTTATGTTGCCTTGGGTGGTGTTATGTTGACATCTGATTTCTGACGGTTTTTTGGATGTTTTATTAGTACTGATGGTTTCTGGAATATGTGGTTTTGGTTATTATAAGTATCTTTTGCATTATCTATTCTTGGCTCAGATAATTTGTGTCCAATTCGTAATGTCCACATAGTTTTGGAAAATTCATTTATGCGTGTCCAGGGATGTGTCTAACATAAGTACTCTATTTGTATCTATATCTGCATCTATTCCACTTAGAGATACGCTATAAGAGGCAACATATGAAATTCTGCACGAATGTTTGACTTTACGTCAAAGATCTATCTAATTGGCTTTTTCAGCCTATCATAATTATCTTCTTCGCAGGTAACAAAAGCTATGATGGTACCTAGTAGTTAAGCCTGCTGGAGGCAGATGAAGCACAATAGAAGTGGAGCTATGTGACATGCAGAACTATAGAACCTTCATCATACAATGCAGGAAGACTCTGTAAGAGAAGTCCTACCAACAGGCAAACAACAGAAAGTTAGAGGGAATTGCCTATTAAGATGGTAGATAAAACACAAGGCCTTTTTCAACCTTTTTCAACATTTTACCATGAGTTTTTCTAGTGAAGTCCTAACACATACAAAATTTACTCGCATTTTCTTTATTGGTGTTCACAAATTACTTAGAATAATATGATGCATGGGATAAGGCTAAGAGTAAATGACCACATTCTACTTGAAAGCAAAGGGCACGTCTACAAAAACTTGCCAAATCTTCAGAAGATAGGCATTCTCAGAACAGTAAATATTCAGACCTTAATTGCATCTTGAAACCTGTTCGATAAATCCAGCCTCAGATTTTGACCCTCAGTCGATACCCGTTTGCATTCATCCTGCAAATTACAAAAAACAGGCAATATTAAGCCATAGAAACCTACATATAATTAAGGCAAAAACAAAAGATAACATACACTGGAGACTCACAGAAGTTATTATTACATGGTTACCGATATCTAAGCTGAGAGTAAAGAGTCAATTTAGAACCTACCTGATAAGTAAGTAGGAGACATCGCATTGAAACATAGAAACAACCAATAAGCAAACCCATGAAAAGCCAAGAATATATCCAAGAATAAATGGCACGAGTAAACAACTGCAACTCTACTTAACACAGATTTTATCCACCATAATATAAAATTGAGAAGAAGGCCATTCTTATGCAAAAAGGAATTTATAATGACCATCTAAGAATACCAAAATGTAAATGATAACGATGTTGACAACTGGAAATCAAACAATGAGCGACCAACTTTGAAAAAAAAATTGAGAAAAAATAAAATGGATATCTCTGATGTCATCTAATTAAAAGATAATGATTTAAATGACTGTCGGCTAGAGAAGTAAGTGCTCTAAGTGTTCTGTTCAATGAAAATCACGGTCACTAGCTGGTTTATGACAAGAAGACAGACTACCATCAACGACAGTAACCCTGTAATACTATATTTAGAATCAAGCTAATTCAGCAAAGCAGTGACCTTGGGTTATATACTTATTAGTATCCACTGTTACAACTTAGAATTCCGAAAATCTCTTTGGACTTGGGGCTTCCAGAAAGCTAGTCATTAAGGAGCAAAAAGATAACAGATTTCAAGATGATGGAATAATGTTGTTGTATGTGCCAAAGGAATTGTATATGTTATGTAAAAGAGCAATCTTGGCAATTACTAAACTACCAGACCTAAGATCCACCATACAAATGGCTTACTCAAAAAAACAAAAAACAAAAGATCCACCATACAAAAGGTGTATAGACACTGAGGAAGAGATTCTTCTTGTCCTAAATCTGGAAGTGAGATTTTGGTCCAAACTCCTCGCCTAAGAATAAACAGAACCTACATAAGGTATGCGACAGATCTTACCATTAAAACTTTGTTTTGACGCTGCAACTCGCGGCACAGTGACTCCAGTTTATCCCGAACAGCAACAGCTGAATTAAACGAAAGAAAGAAGTGAGTAGTTCTTATGCCAATTGGTCGGATGGCTTTGCCTCCGACAAGGTACATATCCTTTAAAAACACATCCACTGTAGATCACCAAATGTGAAATGGACAATGAAAATGTGAAACCCAAAAACATAACATAAAAGGGATTTCTGTTTAAATTGCAAAAAAGGAAAAGCTTTAACCTAACAGATTATATTTCTGCATAGTAATACTTGCACTTCATAGCCTATCTCAAATAGTGTAGGGTGCACTTGCATAGCATACATCAAATAGTTGTGCGACGTCAAATCCAACAATTTATCATCGCTCGTGAAAAAATATACTTAATCCACCAGAGGAAATAGGGAAAACAAATTATGAAAAGAAGGAAGCCCGAATATGAAAAAATAGCAAAATTAGGAATATAACAAGACACCTGAATCTCTTTCTGCAAGAACTTGCCGATACTGCAAAGTGAACTCCAGAAACTCTTTTTCAGACTTAAAGGTACGTTTTACAGTCTTCCGTTTGGTTTCAGAGGCTTCCTAACACATGAATATAACCAAAAGAGTTGAGTTACAAAATTGTCGGAAAAGAAGGGAACCTTCATATAACTTGGTATAAGAAACAAAATCCAAAACTTTGATAGCAGGAAAGGAAAAAAACATAAAAACACAGATTTGCTAGTAATGGGGGAAAATGTAAAGGAAAAGCAGAAAAGAAGCACCTAGGGGAAGCTAGACTGTTCTTCGAACTACTTGCCAGCCAAATGACTTGTAGGGTGAATCTTAGTAATAGAGGAGGAATATTGCAGTTCATTTTAAGACCATCTCAGAGAGTTGGTGGCATTGAAGCACGTAAACCAAATGATGGTAAACTACTAAGGTGGAAAGCTACTCATAAGCAATAAAATGAGTAACCCATACTTGCAATGTTTTGAAATATAAAGAAACGTAATTTATGAGTAGCTGACAATTGACATGATTTCTATATATAGTGACACTAACTACGCATCTGTAGGTGGTCAACTCTGGATTCTAAGAGTTATTTGTTTACTAAGATTTCATTGATAGCACCTCTTTCAACATCATTTCTACATTGTCCAAGGGGCATCTCTTGACTCCCATCACTTGAGCATAGCTCCATTTTCTTTTATCAGCATTATGAGAGATAACATTTGACTTCTCATTGTCCACAAATTTCTCAATTTATTTGCAGTATAAACCCATCCTGCATCCTCTATGATTTTAGGAATGATAATAACATCCTTCCTACCTTTGATAGAGACAATTCTGACATACCTCTGCAAATGTTGAAGTTTCAAAACATATAGTAGGAGTATGTCTGTTCTACAAAGTTCTTGCTCCTTTGAGGATATTCTTCGACCCGAAGTAAGCAAGGAGCACTATGAGCTTGATCCAAACAAGCTTTGGTCTTTCTGTTCTTTTTTTCAAGGTGGCTTGTGTTGACAGCAACGCTCCAGTGAGAGTTTGTAAACTTCAATCACTCTTCTCCTTTTTTTCCGCAAAACTACGAATTCTTTTCTTTCTCACTAGAAAGGCCCAGCCACACTCCGACTTCAGTGATGGAACAACCTCTGCACCCTGGAACTGCACTAAACATATAACTTACTATAGACTTTTCTCGTCTATCTTTTTGCATTTCTTCCCTTTCCTTCTCTATTTGTATTTATTATTAATCACTGCTTTCTTTGAATTTTGTTTCTATGGCGGTAAACTCTATTAAGTTGAATCTTCTTTTTTTTTTTTCAAAAACGTGGATTGTATCATAACGCCGATATATATATATATATATGATCTTCAATTCATATCTATCCTCTTTGTTTCATGGCCCATTCTTCCTTTCCTCTCCGAAAAAATTGATTTCCTTCCTAGTTAATTGCAAAACCTACCTTTTTAACACTTTATTTTTAGACTCGGAGGGTTTATGATCCATAAAAGTTTAAGCCCAAAAAACAAGGTAAGCAAGGTGGCAAACAGCACCCTCGCACAAAAAGATTTGTCAAAGCAATCTCTTTGAGATTTCAACAGGTAAAACAAAGTTTCTTTCTGCCTTTACTGAAGTGATCATAATTCAGAAACTCTAGCAAAGAAGAAGGGCCTTGGTCCAAGAACACCACTCTAGTTGAAACCCTTTGCTTCTTTGGTATCCACCTTTAGATTTTTGGGCCATGTAGGCATGTCTGAAGTAAGCCCTCAAGGCTTAGTTCAAGTGAAAACGGCTGAGGAACTAGTGACTTAGGTCACAGGTCCGATTCCTGCGCCATGCGAACTAAGTCTGGCATTTAAGTGAAGAAGGATAGAAAAGCGGGCTCATTATCCCCGAATTTCGAAGGCTGCAGTTGATTCTAAGGGTGAAATGGTCCCATATGGATTTCTTGGTCATCAAAAAGAAAAAGTATGTCTGATGTAATTTCAATGAACCTCTCCTTCAGGCATCTTCTCAAATAATCACGGTGATTTAATACTTTCCTCCACAATTGTGATGCAACACTACACTTTGCGGTTCACACCCTTTGAGTTTGACTCCTGTCAACCATCTTTTAATCTCTAAAACCCGAGCATAGCTCCCATTTCCTCGTTGCCCATTTTCCTCGCACTAATTAGTTTCCTTTCTCCCGATTTTTGTAATCTTATTGCAAATTCTTCTCACCCCTTATCAGCATATATCCCTAGGATGATGATAGAAGACTTTCTCACTCCTTTCACCACCACAATCTTCAGATATCTCCAATCCTTGAAGTTTGAAAAGACATTATAAGAGAATATTTGATTTTCCAGTTTCCATCTCCTATGAATCTTCCATGTTCCTTCGGAGGACCAGCAGAAGATTGTACATACTTCCCGTAAGCTCGCCCTATCATCATTCTACTCATCAAATTTCTTCTTCTCTTAATCAAGGCACACCATCTTGAAATATTATTATCCATGTCACTTAATTCATATCACTTATTTACTGCCTGAAAGAAGGTTTTCCTTTTTTTTGATAAGGTAAATTATATTAATCAAAAGGGAGAAAAAACTCTCGTATACAAGAAGTATACCAAAAAGTAGAGAATTTACATCAAAACATGATTCTCTACAAAAGACTCCCAAACTTCTACACAAGTAGGGGCTATATGAGTGCACCAAAAGCGACCAAAGATAAAAGACTATTCTTAAGATGTGAAAAAGGAGACTCGATCCCCTCAAAAGCTCTCCTATTTCTCTCCCCCCAAACTATCCACATGAGAGCTAACGGGGCGAACTTCCACGCCTTTTGCTTGCTTCTTCTACGGAAACCGGCCCAGCTATATAACATTTCCTTTACAGTGCTTGGCATCACCCATTGAACACCAAAAAGATTCAGGATTGCCCTCCACAAACCCGAGGACATTGGGCAATGCAAGAAAAGATGATCAACTTCTTCCCCTGAGCTTCTACACATGTAGCACCAACTAACAAGTGTAATTCCTCTCTTTCGCAGATTTTCAGCAGTCAAGATCACTCCCCTAGCCGCTAGCCATGCAAAGAAGCCTGAAAGAAGGTTTTCCTCTCATCGCCTAACATATGCTTAAGTTACTTTGTAAAGCAAATCGCGATTTCAAAGAGTTAGTTGGAGCACATTATGGCTGAAATGAAAGAAAGAACAAAGGACCTGTGGAGAGTGGATAGAAAGTACTATTGGAAATGGTGTACGATAGGAAAGTAAGCAGCGTATAAAAGACTAAGCTGGGATATGGGAAAGATGATTAACATAGCAGGAACCAATTTAACAAAAAGGTGATTGAAGATAGGATAGAACTGGCAGCCTGGAACACATCCCAAAATGAGACAAAATATCCATTTTACTTCACCTGGTAGAAAACCAGAGGAGTTAATCTGAGAAGTGAAGGGTTTACCATAGCGCTACACAGAACCATGACTAGAGTGGATCAAAAAGCAGGAAACTGCTACAGTCAAACACATATAACAACATGGGGATTACCATAGCGCTACAGAGAATCATGACTAAAGTGGATCAAAAAACAGGAAATTGATACGGTCAAACACATATAACAACATAAGGAAATGAAATTGTTGTTTACTGACTACTTTTTTGTTTTCAGCAATCTCTGTTAATGATGTCTCCTTCACAGCTGGAATGTTATTATTCAACTCTCCTCCAGCTGCAGGAAAAGAAGTAACACTTAGGCAGACTGATTTAAGCTTAAAATAATCCAGCTGCAACATTGCTGTAAAAAGAAACATCACAAAGCAAAGAACTGAAAATTATGGTATATGGAAATCTATATCCATTCAGACAAGCCACCACAAACAGAAAATCGTATCAGACATTTCTCGAAGTAAGGAACATCATCATTTAAGAAGATGGTATCAGTCACTTCTCTTTTCTAATGGACATCTCTTTGGAATATAGTACTCAACACTGAACCTAACACTGATATGAAGGTTATTTTATTTGATTTCACAAGATAATTACTGAAAGATATAGCATGCTTTGGAAGCTCCAGTATTTTGTTTAATCAAGCAAATGGAACAGTATAATAGTCTATCAAGTGGTCATATCTTCCAATGTTTTTGAACTGCTCGAAGATTTCTAAATGTTTCCATTCAATTCTCCAATCTCAGTCACTTTTTTCACTCATTTCTAGAAAGTTCCATCCCCATAACGATTCATTTGACTAAAACGAACCATTCTAAAAGTCAATGAAAACTACAATGAAGCTAATATCTTTATATTACACCCTGATAAGCGACAATCTAATTTTAACCACAGAAATAACAATTCCCAACCCAATACACTAATACTTGCATCTACAACAACAACAAACCTAGTGTAATCCCACAAGTAGGGTCTGGGGAGAGTAGTGTGTAAGCAGCCTTACCAAGGAAGGTTGTTTCCAACAGACCAACAGTAACACTTGTATCTATGCGACATAAATATCAACAGTTAACAAAAATCCTAATATAAGCTCACAGAAAAAAGAGACATACAGTTGTCCAAGTTGTGACATTTCACTCTAACTTGATCATCCTGTCCCATATTTGCCTCTGCACTTCTACACTTGCTATCCTCACTATCTTCACAAGCATTTAACTGGGGATCGACTAACTTTTCTTCCTTATAATCAATCACCTCATGGCTCAATTTTTCCTGCTCGGGTTGTGGTGTTTTTGGAGCCAATGCGTCTGTAACTGAGCTGTCACCGACGAAACCATCGGGCAATGATTCTGCTTCTGGCAGCTGATTTGCAGCAGGGTTTTGAATTGCGTTCTCATTTTCCATCTTCACCTACATATAAACATAAAAAGGGGCACAAATATAACTCAATCCGAAAGACCTAAAAATGGAGATTTCCGCAAAGGGGGGTTTTATTGGCCCAAAAAAAAATGTGAACTTTCATGAATAAAAATTGAATCTTTGCTCTGTATAAAGAGAATATATGTGATAGTTTAAGGGAAAACACGCATAAATATTTAACTGTAGAGAGTAAGATATGTAAATGTTTTTGAAGTGTGAAAGATGGGAGCAGAAGCATACCAGAATGCCTATTAGAGAATCTGTTGAACAGAAAGGAGGGAAGCAAGAGGGAGGGTTGAAGCCTGAATATCAAGAGCACACAAAAATGGTGTCTTTCCGCTTTGAAGGTGCCTCCGCCTGTCCTCCTTACAAGACAAGATGCAGGTTTCGTCTTGTACACGTGACATTATTTTGATGATCATTTTCCTTTCTTTTTCTTTTTCTTTTTGGGGGGGGGGGGGGAATGGAGAGATAGACACTAAAAAAAATTGGCATCAGAATCAAGTTAGACACATTAGCAGCTTAAATAGGTTATTGTTATAAAATAAAAACTGTAAAGTAAAGACAGGTATAGAGAGAAACTGATATATTATTCAAACTTCAAACTTATATATATAATCAATTAAAAACTCCTCTATTTATAGAAGAAAGGAAACAGCTGCGAGGCTTTTCAGGAAGCAGCTGCAAGGTTTTTCTTTAGCTGCTTGTAAGTTGTCTGCATGAGCTGTTTGCAACCTGCCTGTTTAATAAGAAGCTGTTGTAAATCATTTCATTGAGCTATTTGCAACCTGTCTGCATCAGCTGCTTGTAGATAAACTTCAACAGAATACTAAATGGATAATCTTCTTCAGGAAGATTATCTATAGCGGAATAATAAATAAACATCCACAATATAATTATTTTCATAACACTCCCCCTTGGATGTTCATTAAAAGGTATTATGCCTCGCTAAAACCTTACTAGGAAAAACCCAGTGGGAAAAATCCTAGTGAAGGAAAAAGAGTACACATATTTAGTAATACCCATTTCTAGCTGCCTCATTAAAAACCTTATAAGAAAAATCTTGTGGGAAAAAACCTTAGTAAGAAAAAAAGAGTACATCGCATATTTTACTCCCCGTAATGAAAACCTTGTTTCAAATATTTGAGTCTCTGCATTCCAATCTTGTATATCATCTTCTCAAAAGTTGAAGTTGGCAAAGATTTAGTGAATAAATCTGCCGGATTGTCACTTGAACGGATTTGCTGCACATCAATATCACTATTTTTCTGAAGATCGTGTGTGTAGAATAATTTTGGTGAAATGTGCTTCGTTCTATCTCCTTTTATAAATCCTCCCTTTAATTGGGCTATGCATGCAACATTGTCTTCGTATAAAATTGTGGATCTTTTATCACACTCCAAAACACATTTTTCTTGAATAAAATGAATCACTCATCTCAACCATATGCATTCCCTACTTGCTTCATGGATAGCTATTATCTCAGCATGATTTGAAGAAGTAGCAACAATNCCATGTATCTTCAAGGCGATGCAAAACTCTGGTGGCGAGTCAAATACGAAGCCATCAGGGCCGGTGAAGATACTCTCCAGACATGGGCAGAACTGAAGGCCGCCATACGCCTGCAGTTCTTCCCCGAAAATGTGGAATACAATGCACGGAGAAAGTTGCGTGAACTCCGCCACACCAGGTCGGTGCGGGACTACGTGCGTGAATTCTCCGCACTCATGCTAAACATACGAGATATGGGGGACAAAGACAAACTGTTCGCATTCATAGAAGGTTTGAAACCTCATGCTCGTATGGAGCTGCAAAGACAACGGGTAGATACCCTGCCCAAGGCCATTCAAGCTGCAGAGTGCCTTGGGGATTACCAGTTGGAAACTCAGAAGGATAGGCCCCAGCCGCCTGTCCGAGGGGGATACAACGGGAGCCAACCTAGCAACGGTGGCCCCAACAGAAACGGAGGAGATCGAGGTGCATCCAAATCCAAGACTCCTTCCTCAAGCAGCAACACTATTGCATCAGTCAACAACAATTAGGGGAGAAAGCCCCCATCAGAATGCCGTCATTGCGGAGGGGAATATTGGAACAATCAATGCCCCAATACACAAATCAATGCTCATTAAACTGTTGACGATGATGAGTCAGATCAGGACGGCTCAGTCGGCGAAGAACAGGTAGGGGCCTTCAACGCATTTTTTGGCTCCATTCATGATACCCTGGCGGGAACCAGTGCTGGCAACCCCAAGAAGAAGGCATTCCCAATCGACAAGAAAGCGGACGGGAGGCCTCCCACATCACAAAAGAGGACCTTAATGTTCGTTGACATGAAAGTAAACGGCACACCTATTCGGGCATTGATAGACACGGGTGCTAGCCACAACTACCTGGCCTCAACTGAGATGCAACGCCTCGGTCTAGCAGTGCAAAAATGCAAGGGTCGTGTCAAGGCTATCAACTCTCCATCTCAGCAAGTGAGTGGAATAGCCAAATAAGTGACAATCAAGCTTGGCCCATACAAGGGAATATTCGACCTACACATAGCTATCATCGATGACTTCGAACTGATAGTGGGATTGGAATTTCTCAGGCATACCAACACCATCTCGGTACCATATGCCAACATGCTCCTAATGATGGGAGACAATAGGGCCAAACCCCACACCATACCATGCATATCCAAGAAGATGGCCGCTGGAAACATCACGGCCATGCAGTTTAAGGAGGAAACCAATAAACCTGAACCCACGGTTCCGGCTGCCCTCAAAATCATCAAACAGACATCACATCATCAGGGTCCAACAGCTCATGGCGCCCCTCATTGTGTGAAGACTTGTCAAGCATTCCAAAAGGACAAGTCAGATCACTCAGCACAAGCGGGACTCTTGGAGCCTCTACCTTTACCACAGAGACCTTGGGAAAGTATTTCCCTGAATTTCATCACAGGATTACCCAAGGTCGGAAATTATGCAACCATCATGGTGGTAGTAGACCAATTTTCCAAGTATGCTACCTTCATCGCAGCCCCACTGAACATATCGGTAGAAGATACAACTAGACTCTTCTTCTCTCATGTTGTTAAACATTGGGGTATGCCTAGCAACATCATTAGTGTCTGCGACCCACGATTCACTAGCAAGTTTTGGACTCAACTCTTCAGTTGCCTTGGATCCAAATTGAGTTACAACTCAAGCCATCATCATCAGCAAACATGTGATCCAACAGACCGGTTCAATGACATGCTGGAGGAATATCTCCGCCAATTTGCAACTCGATCACAAACACGTTGGGTGAAGCCTCTGGATGCTGCTCAGTTGTGTTTTAATTCACAAAAGTGCGCCCATACAAACAAAAGCACTTTTAAAATTATTACCGGACAGCAACCGCTACTCCCACAAAATGTGAATGCACCAAACGTGCCATCATCTCATCGAGCTGCCAGTTTCTCGACAAAATGGGAGCAAACTTTGAAGATAGTGTGGAGCATTCTCGTCAAAGCCCAAGAGAGGGCAACGAGGTATGCCGAACAAAACCGTCGCTTTGCCCAACATCAAGCAGTGGACGAAGTGATGGTAAGAACCCCGAGGCGAAACTTATTTGCAAAGAGGACCCAAGATCCTCGCCTATTGCAAAGCTACATCGTGCCTTTTTCCATTGAAAGGTGCATCGAGAAATCCACATACAAGCTGAACACGNTAATTGGGCTATGCATGCAACATTGTCTTCGTATAAAATTGTGGATCTTTTATCACACTCCAAAACACATTTTTCTTGAATAAAATGAATCACTCATCTCAACCATATGCATTCCCTACTTGCTTCATGGATAGCTATTATCTCAGCATGATTTGAAGAAGTAGCAACAATTGACTGCTTTGTGGAGCGCCATGATATGACAGTACCTCCACATGTAAACACGTACCCGGTTTGAGATCGAGCTTTATGGGCATCAGATAAATAACCTGCATTNGACATCTCACAACACCGAGGGGAACAGACCTCCCAGCCAACAAGAGCCTGACCAATCATCATCCGGCAGGTAAGGCTCCGAGGACGTCGCCAACTCAGATGGGAGAGAATGTCATGGGTTGCTTTCCATCATCGACCCATTACCCCTTGGACGCGCCCTGTGAAATCCCGGAAAGCCTCCCAACGGCTAGCGCCATGGTCGGCCCCGTGGTCTCGGCAGCGCCAAGTGACAAGCGAGCATGCGCCTCTGTCGCCCCACCGATAATCAGTGCCAGCGCCCAGCGGCTGGCGAATGCCATCAGTGTCGCGCGCACCGACAATGCCGCGTGCACAAACCATCATGTTGCCAACAACGCCGCACGCACAGACAGTGCTCCGCGTGCAGACCCAATGTCAAGCACCAGCGCCCCGCCGCTAGCAGATCCAAATAATGTCGCGCGTNCACTACCTTTATTAGCATAAAACAAACTCATATCAAGAGTTCCCTTTAAATATCGCAAAATATGCTTAATACCATTCCAATATCTCCGAGTAGGAGAAGGGCTATATCTTGCTAGTAAATTAGCAGAAAAATGCTATGTCGGGCCTTGTAGCATTAGCAAGATACATAAGTGCACCAATTGCACTGAGATATGGTGTTTCAGGACCAGGGATTTCTTCATCCTCTTCTGGAGGTCGGAACGGGTCCTTATTCACTTCAAGTGATCGAACAACTATTGGTGTACTCAATGGGTGCGCTTTGTCCATGTAAAAGCGTTTTAAGACCCTTTCTGTATAGGCAGATTGATGCATAAAGATCCTGTTTGCTAAATGTTCAATTTGTAATCCAAGACAAAGTTTTATTTTTCCAAGATCTTTCATCTCAAATTCTTTCTTAAGATATTCAATTGCCTTTTGGAGCTCTTCTGGAGTTCCAACAAGATTTATGTCATCAACATAAACAGCAAGTATAACAAATTCTGAAGCCATTTTCTTTATAAAAATACATGGACAAATAACATCATTTATGTAACCCTCTTTCAGCAAATATTCACTGAGGCGATTATACCACATGCGCCCAGATTGTTTTAAACCGTACAAAGATCTTTGTAA
>AWOL01S0051205.1:0-13992 GCA_000715115.1 Nicotiana otophora | reverse complement strand
GAGACAGCCCCCGGACACCGCACTGCATCTTGTAATAACTTTCATCATCATCAATATAATCATCAATTTTCATCATCAATTACTCATTTTTCGTTGCTCAATTGCTCACGACATTGGTTTTCCCGTACGGCACTGACAATCTAGTCTAGCGTACGGCGAGGACCTCAGTTGGCGCATAGCAACCGCACTGACATCGGTTGCTTAGCCTTATGTCGCCCTTCCAAAGAACATCAGAAAGGCACCGCGTAACAGTTCTTATGCTAGTAGATGGTCCTACTGGGACATCAATTCGTATATGTATATTCTCTGCAGGGATATGTGACTTAGTTATCCTTTTCAAATCAGTAAACGCGTCTGGCATTTGATTTGCTATATTTTATAAATGGATGATCTTTTGGACCTCCTGATTACATATAGGGGTACGTGGATCAAAATGAGATAATGATAAAACTTTCCACACAATTTCTCTTTTGATTTCCTTTTTCTCTCCCCCCTAATTGTGGGAAATTTGTTTCATCAAATCGATAATCTGCAAATCGAGCAGTAAATAAATTTCTCGTCAATGGTTCAAGATAGCAAATAATAGAGGGTGATTCAAACCCAATATATATTCCTAACCTTATTTGGGAGCCCATCTTACTACGCTGTGGTGGTGCTACTGGCACATATACAACACATCAAAAAATTCGTATATGAGAAATATTTAGTTCATGACCAAAAACTAATTGTGACGGAGAATATTTATTATAATGTGTAGGTCTGAGACAGATAAGTGATGTTGCATGCAAGATAGCATGGCCCCAAACAGTCGTGGGTAATTTTATTTTCATAAGTAGCGGTCTTGCTATCAATTGCAGGCATTTAATAAATGACTCTACAAGACCATTTTGAGTATGAACATAGGCTACAAAATGTTTAACTTTTATCCCAACTGATAGACAATAATCATCAAAAGGTTGAGATGAAAATTCTCCAGCATTGAATAGTCTTTATAGGATAATCTAGGAATTGTGCCCTTAATCGAATTATTTGGGCTAATAGCTTTGCAAACGCCAGGCTGCGAGATAATAGTAGGTACACATGAGATCATCTTGAAGATGCATCTATTGGGACCATAAAATATCTAACGACCCACTTAGTGGGTGAATAGGTCCACATATATCCCCATGTATACGTTCTAAAAAGGTAGGAGACTCAATGCCAACCTCCATTGGTGATAGTCTAGTGATCATTTTGCCTTGATAACAAGCATCACAAGAAAATTCATCATTTATAAGAATCTTCAGGTTCTTTAATGGATGTCCACTCGAATTTTCAGTAATTCGTCTCATTATTATTGATCCAGGATGGCCCAAACGGCCATGCCAAAGCACAAAAGCATTTGAATCAGTACGATAGAGTGTGCTTCAACTTTACTAATCTTTGAATAGTATAAGCCAGAAGATAAAGTTGGTAACTTTTCTACAATGCATTTCTGGACAGAAATATTCTTTGTAATATAAAGATATTCCACGTTCATTTCATCTATTGTCTCAACATGATACCCATTTCAGCGGATATCTATAAAACTCAACAAGTTTCTTCGGGACTTGGAGGAGAATAATGCATTGTATATAATAAAATTTGTTCCTTTAGAGAGAAATACAATAGCTCTTTTTATAAACCGTTTGTAGAAACCGGCGTGGCCAAGGAAACTTCTTACTGCTTTGATGGAAGTGGGTGGTGGTAACTTTTCTATCACTTCAACCTTTGCATGATCCACCTCAATGCCCTTACTTGACACTAGGTGCCCTAAGACTATACCTTCATGTACCATAAAATGATACTTTTCCCAGTTGAGCACCAGATTAGTCTCCACATATCTTTTCAACACTCTTTTCAGATTCTTAAGGCAGTCATCGATGCAGACTTCATCCGTGCAGACTTTCATTATGTATTCTACCATATTTGTGAAGATGACCATCATGCACCTTTGAAATGTGGGGGGTGCATTGCATAGGCCGAACGGCATTCTCCCGAAAAAGTAGACGCCATATGGACATGTGAATGATGTTTTCTATCTATCTTCTAGGGCAATAGAGATCTGATTATATCCCGAGTATCCATCCAGAAAGCAGAAATGGGACCTCCCAGCCAATCTATCTAACATCTAATCAATGAACGACAGGGGAAAATGGTCTTTTCGGGTGGTTTTGTTCAATCTTCTGTAGTCCATACAAATTCACCATCCTGTGACTATTCTTGTTGAGATTAGCTCGTTGTTCTCGTTCTGCACATCAATCATTCCACATTTCTTTCGCACACATTGAACTGGGCTAATCTAGTTATTGTTGGAGATAGGGAAAATGATTCCCGCATCTAACCACTTTTTCACCTCTTTTTTCACAACTTATTTCATGTGGGGGTTCAACCTTCTTTGATGTTCTCTAGAAGGTTTGTGGCCATCTTCTAGTAAAATCTTATGCATACAGAAGGTTGGGCTGATACCCTTAATGTCTGCAATGGTCCAACCAATTGCAGTTTTGCACTCTATTAATACCTGCAAAAACTGTTCTGCCTGCATATCTAACAAACCAGATGAGATAATAACTGGTAAAGTTGAGTTAGGTCCCAATAAAGCATACATGAGGTGAGGTAGTAGCGGTTTTAGTTCCAACTGTGGTGGCTCTTCGATCGATGGCTTAGCTGGATGAGTCTTTCTTTCTTCCAAGTGCAAAGACTCAAATTCGAGCTCTCTTTTCCAGAACCCTTGGCCTTCAAGAGCCAGGACTCGCTCCGCCAAGTACTCTCCATTTACTTCTTCTAAGTTCATGAGACAGGCTGCTAGAGGGTCTTTAGCGTTTAGAGTCTCATCTTCCTCCTCTAACATTACATCCACAACTTCTATTAGAGAGCAATTAGCAAATTCACTTGGTCGCCGCATAGACTTATGCAAATGAAACGTTATCTCTTCATCGTTCAGTCTCATTTTTAGCTCTCCAGTTTCACAATCAATTAGAGCTCTCCCAGTGGCCAAGAATTGTCTTCCCCAAAATTATGGGAATCTCCTCGTTAACCCGGCAGTCCAGAATGACAAAATCTGCTAGAAACACAAACTTTCCAACCTACGCTAGTACATCATCAAGGATACCTGATGGACTATTCACTGTCCGGTCGACTAGCTGTAGTAACATAGATGTGGGTCTTGTTCTTCCAATGCCTAACCTTTTGTAGATAGCCAAGGGCATCAAGTTTATGCTTGCCTATTGTGCATGGGATTGTGAAACTCCCTGGGTCTGACAACTTCTCAGTTATGGGTCTCGTCACGACAACACTACAGGTATGGGTTAGTGTAACAATGGCCAAGTCTTGGAAGTCGAACTTGCGATACATCAAATCCTTCATCATTTTGGCATACCTAGGCATCTCCCTCAAGGTGTCAATTAGTGGAATGTTCACCTGGATTTGTTTCAACATCTCCATGAATTTCTTATACTGCTCAGCCTTGTGATACTTTGCAAATCTTTATGGGAATGGTGCTGGAGGTCTCTTCCTTCATATGATTTGAGTTTTATCCTGCTCGGGCACTGCTTCTACTGTCATTTCTTACACTACCTCAGTCTCCTTCACATCCTCTTTTTCCTTGTTTGTGCTCTCTTGTGCATATTGTGTCGTTACCTCAGTTAACCCTATTGAATCATCTACCTCAATGGGTACATACACAAGTGTTTTAGTTGGTCTACTTTCACGAGCAATTTCTTGCTCTAGATATAGGTCTCTACTATTTCTGAGACTCACTGCCATAAGCTGCTTCCGGCCCTGCTCTTTTGGATTGACATGGGTGTCCGCAGGTAACGTCCCTTGGGGACGATTATTCAGAGCCATAGATATTTGCCCTAGTTGAATCTCAATGCCTTTGATAGTTGAGTCATGCGATACTACCTTTTCATGCATCTGGTGCGCCTTTTCTTGCATCTGGTGGACCTTTTCTTCCATTTTCCCGCTGGCCCCAATGAGTTGTTGCAGCATTCCTTTAATTTCAAACAACTCATCATCTTGTTGCACTATCTGTTATTGTTGAGGCTGTTGATAATCTGGCTGCTGATATTGCTGATTGTATCCTTGTTGCCTTTGGTAAGGCACAACTTGACCTTGTGGTCGCATAGCTCCAAGATTGTTGCTATTATTGTACCCCTGATGTGCTGGTCTATATTGCGGATTCCATTGCCCCCCCATCCCCATTATGACCACCTTGCCTCTATCCTACATAGTTGGCCACATAGTTCATATTTTCCTGATAGTTCTGATTGTCACTTTCCGCATTCCACGAGCATACATATGGTTGGTTAATTTACGGTGTACATAAGCCCCCATTAGTCGCGTCAACTATGTGTAACTGATGCTTCTCGCCTGATTCATCGATCTTTATGGTGAGGATACTCATTTGCATCATCAGAGTGGCCATATTCTCAGCTATGGAGTTGTTTGGGTCCAAAGCCACTGGAGTGAACGACATGATTGATCGTAGAGTCTCTTGTCATCCATCCTGAGCTTTAAGCCATTTTATCAAGTAAGATCTTGCATTCTTTGAATGATTTGCTAAAAAATGCTCCACCTGCTGAAACATCAACATTGGCCTTCAAGCTGTCTGCCAATTCCATGTAGAACCTCTGCCCCAACATCTGATCTGGAATGCCATGATGTAGACACTTAACCAGCATACCTTTGAACCTCTCCCATGTTTCTTGTAGTATTTCTGTTGGTCTCTGCCTGAAGCCCAATATCTCATCAACTTGTTTAGCAGTCTTATTGGGTGGGTAAAACTTGTTCAAAAATTGCTTGACTAATTCCTCCCAAGTAGCGATGGAGTTTATGGGGAGTGAATTGAGCCAAGTCTAAGCCTCTCCCATCACCGAGAATGGAAACAACAACAACTCTATTGCTTCTGGTGTCATATTTGGTTGCCTTTGCGTGACACATATCGACATGAAAATTTTCAGATGATGCTGAGGATCTTCAATGTAAGATCCTGAGAACAGTCCCTTGTTCTGCAATAAATGTAACATGTTATTTTTATTTGAAATCATTCCGCTTGTATCTGAGGGGATGCAATTGCGGTTGCTAGATTTTCGGCGGTGGGTTGTGCCCAATCATACAAGGCTCCTTCTGGCACAAAAGGCGCCACACCCTGATAGTTCGGGTCATTCGCATTATTTCTGTTATTTGGATTTTCTATTACGTCATCCATGTCTAGTTCGATTCGTTTTGTTGATTCCTATTACCGTTTGTCCTTCTTGTTTGCACGATTCAATGCCTTGAAAAGTTTTCAAGATATGATAATACTTCGAACAATTCACCAGTTCTTGAGGAGTTTCTAGGCATGCACCTGTAACACCCAAGATTACGAACGTTAGAATTTCAATGTATTTAGTTTAAAATAAAGAAAATTGACTACACTACGAATTCTAGCACTTCTTTAGTTGCAATTAATAACACCGTTAATTCCCCGGCAATGACGCCAAAATTTGATCACGCCCAACTATGCCTTATAAAAAGGACTAAGCGGTCGTTGCAAATATAGTCTGGTTAACAAGTACAGAGTCGAATCCCACAGGGAATTAACCTACTAATCACAGCTACTAGACTCGCACCAATTCACGCAATCAGTCTTCAAAAATATTAAATAACAAATTGGATGTTTACTAACTAAAGATCAAGTAATAAAAATGCAGTAATTAATAACTAACTACGAACAGGTTGTAGACAAGATTTGGAATGATCTAAGGTTCTGATTTCCTCTATTGTCGGACTCATTCCTGCTACGTTACCTATAAATTTACCTTAGTTTTCTCTACCGATCATGAGTGCTCTGAGTGTCGTAGTTCTCTCCGAGTAACTACCACAATTTACTAGACATATTCTTTCGAACTACGCTAGCTGACACTAAGTTATGGCTCACTCAGATCGCACCAAGGTTTCGTTATTCCTAATCCCACCTTTAAACCCTCCGTATTGATCTCTCACATACGTTAGGAGTGATGTTGTTCAACAACTACCTCAATATGTACCCTCTTTCGAGTAATACACACTAAAAACACAGTCGATTAAGAGCTCTTCAACCAACCACAATATAAATGTAATTGAACAAATAGAGAAAATGCTACGACAAATCTATATTAAACGTAACAATTTCCCAAGTATTTTAGCTACTCATACTCATAGTAACAATTTCCCAAGTATTTTGTATAATTAAATTACAAAGAACAAATGAAGGAATATAGAACTCGATGATTCTCTTCCCCCTCCCCCCCTCTCCCCAAGTTGTTCCATGAGCTATTCTTGCCTCCGGTCGCAAGCACTCCTTCAAAAGTGGTGTTTAATGCCTATTTATATGTGTAGGAGAATACCTAAACGACATAGCCCAAGTCCAAGTCCAACAAAGAGACGAAATAAGCCTTCAAAATCCGGTTCAGGCTCGCTATGGACCGTGCCTCGCGAGGTGAAACGCGAGATGTATCTCGCCTCAGATTGTGCATTGCAAGACATTATGCGCACTCAATATCGCCTACCCCTCGCGTCGCGCGCTTCCACGTGAGCTCAATGGCTCACCTCACCTGCTCTAATGCGAGCCTTTGGGCTTGCTTTGCCTGCTGCTTCATTTTCCCGCTGTTGAATTCTTTCTTTCTTCTTTCCTACTGTTTTCGAGCATGATTTATATTTTAAATACTCCTTTTTTCTCTAATTTCTTCTCCGATGTACCTACACATAAAATAGACTCCATTACGCACAAATAAAGTATAATTTAGAATTAAGGCACCCAAAATGTAAGGTAAATCATGTACTAAAATATGGAATTATAGCCAAACATCACTACCCCATATTTAAACGTTGCTCGTCCTCGAGAAATCAAACTACACTTTATAGATACGACCTTTTTAAGCAATTCTCTTAACTCGTCACACCAAGAATCTTTAAAATATACTAAGCACACAGGTGTAACATCTTCACATCAAGATTTGACTCACAAATAATATGCATTATTCACCACTTACTCACTTACTCTAACATATATGTCAATGACATTACCTTTCCGTTATGAGTCACATGCCCTCACCCAACAAAAGAGATTAGTTCCACACACAATGAATTTTAAGAATGTAGGAACTCAATATAGGAAGAATTCACCCGCTCTAAGAAATAACATTCATATGCCATAAAAGATGCACCATAGGCTTGCCCGTAGTGTAATAATCTACTAATCGAGCGCATTCAGTTTAGGATCAAGTAAGACTTTAATTGGTTGTAATGTAGGCTACGGGTCGGGTAGGATACATTTGGATATGAGTGACTATACCTCCCTTAAGCCCTTTAATACATATACTTTAACACTCAAGCACATACTTATGTCAAACCAAAACTCCACATTCACATCGATGTATACTACCCCATACTTCTTTAAGCACAATTACGTCACTAGCCACCGCCATCAAGAAATACTTTTTTCATACAATACAACTATATATATATATATTTTTTTTCTGTTTCTTCAATCCAAGTGGATTTTATTGATATTTGTTTTTCTCCTTATTTCATTTGTTCCACTCAAAAGCCGAACCAACACCCCACACTTTAACTTTATATAATTCATAATAATTTAAGTGCTCATGGGAGGCGACAAGGTTCAAATATATGGTCAATTCAAACAAATGGATAAGTCTTGTAATGTGGTTACCAAAGAAACATGATTATAGGCTCAAAGGGGTTAACTACATTATATAACATTTAGGCGGGTAAACTATATATATCTGGCTCAACAAAAAAATACCTATATCACTTCCGAGACTGAACAAGACTACTATTTCGCTTTGCAAACACACGAGGTAAATTCTAGACATCAACTGCAATGCACAAAATACAAACAAACCTCACACACACATGGCACAAACTCACTCAGGATTGGTTTTATCACGACACTCTAGTCAAAGCAGTTAAGCAAATTTAAGAATCTTCGATTCAAGGTACTTATACTAGAGTCAAATACTGAGCCTAAGAGTCACAAATTCAAATGTACCTACACTTAAAATAGACTCCATTACGCGCAAATAAAGTATAGTTTAATATTAAGCCACCTAAAATGTAAGGTAAATCATGTACTAAAATATGAAATTAGAGCCAAACATCACCTATATAAGTATTATTCTTTATGTCTTTAAAAGAATGATAATGACACGATATAGGGGACTATCTATTTTGGTTTTATTTTTTTAGTATGAAAATAATTTCTTTTCATTAATAATAATTTATTTCTAAACCTTTAATATTAAATACTTACCTAAGTATTATTTTGTCACCTTATCTTCTTAATGTTGCTCCTAATATTTGTTTGAGGTGTTAGTTTTTAAATTGAAGTCATTTTCTTCCTCTAGCTAAGTTAATATTTTCATTGGTTATTTTTTTTATCAGTGTCCTCACGACACCTTTGGCGGCATGATATTTTCTTATTGACTTGTGTTCTGAATCTAAGGGATGGGTCTTCCCCTTTTTAATAATGACATAGTTGGTTAGGTTACCATCTAAGTCTAGATCCCAATTAAATCCTTTTTTTCCTCTTGATTCTTCTGTAAAAATTCTATAAGTTTATGCTCCATTTTTATAAATTTATTAACATAACTTAAACGTCCTTTTTTGTCTTAGTGGAGAATTTGTCTTTAATATATATCATTGTAAAAAAGCTAATACCTTCACCAATATTACACAAAATTTGCACCGAGTAGAAACATATAACTTGATAATACTTGTATTTAAACTATTGAACTTTGCATGTTTATCATCAGTCATTTTATATTTTATTTTACTATTGTGTGCCTAACTCATTTGACTTTTATTAAGGAAAATAATTTTCTTTACTCCAATAAATATCTTGTATTACTTCTACGATATTATTTTTGTATGTTGTTTTACCATTGTAGCTATCTTAGTATATGATTTGATGCCTTGCTAAATAGTACAAGAATAGAGCGAGAGAGGTACATGGGGACTATGAATTAGACATTTAAAAACCCCTCAAAGGTTTAGAAAATTTACATAAGTAAATAGGTCATCTAAAGTAATAATGTTATAACTCACGGGTATAAATAAGTGCTAGGTGTGAAGGCATGAAATAGGAAATTGAGATGGGCCCTACATTTTCAGCCAATTTATAGAGAGAAATTCAAAAATAATAGATTTACAAGTGATGATTCAAAAATAGCCACAGTTTTAAAAGTAATCGAAATTTAGCCACTTTTCATGTAAAGATAAATCTGAACGAAAAGACTGTTCAAAATCCGAAAAATATTCCAGCATATTATACTGGAGTTCCAGTATAATAAACCGGTCCAGCATAGTATGCTGGAAGTTCATACAAAGATGCTCCAATCTCTAGTATATTATGCTGGAACTTTTCGCGTGTTGGAGTTCCAGCATAATATGCCGGAAGTTCATACACATGTACATCAATCTCCGGTATATTATGTTGGACCGGTACGTGTTGCAGCAAAATAGTGGCTATTTTTCAATGAATTTACAAATGCTGGCTATTTTTGAATTACCAGTCCGAAAACTAACTAGCCCGTGCTATTTTTACCAACTTATCTAGTGTGTACAAGCGATGTTGCTAGCGCGTACAATACCTCTAAACCAGGTAAATTATGAAATACTATAAATGCCCCTACGTAAGCAAGCATGTTGACGGGAAGGTGCTTGCTAACTCTCACTTATAGAATAATAGAAAATAAGCATGTGGGTGTACTTATGAAATGATTTTTCAAATTCTTTGTTTCTCATTTTAAACATTTTTTATACACATATATTTGTCACCAATTAAATAATATTTGTAAGTTCATCTAAAAAAGTTTATTTATTTTTTATAATTAAATTTTACTTAAAATAAAAGAATACCAAATGATATCATTACAATGCTACGATCAAGGAAATTATAGTATAATTGGTTTATGATAAACAAATAAATTATTATAATTACTATACTAACTAATAAATAAAATATATAATTAAACAACTTAATAATTACACGTGATTTCCAAACGGATCTAGGATGTCACGACCCAAAATCCGCTATAGGCTGTGATGACGTCCAACGTCGCCACTAGGCAAGCCAACGGTGAACTTATACGTTAATTGTTCATTTTCTTTCTTTCGAAATCATAAATTTTATTAAGTAAAGAAATTTACACATTTAAAATCATGGGTACATACATAATAGGTAATGCATAAAAATAAAAGGTGATAATAATATGCAAATCCGTAAACATCAATTAGAATATTCCAAAACCCGGTGTCACAAGTGCATGAGCATTTACTAAGGGGTACAATAATAATACAATATTTGTGTGTAATGTACATTAGACAGGATAAAGAAAGTAATACGACGGAGACTCTGTGAGTTGCGATACGTAGCCTGGAATGCAGCTCACCATAAAGTCTCATCGGCAGTTGTGACTACGTGCCAAGATGACCACCAAATGAACCTGTCAGATCCAGCACATTTAGTGCGGAAGTATAGCATGAGTACGTAAATCAGCGTGTACCCAGTAAATATCTAACCTAACCCTGAAGAAGTAGTGACGAGGGGTCCACATCGACACATACTAGAGGTCCAATAAAGCGGTATGATAAATCATAAGCAAATATGAAGCAAAACATTAATAATGGGGTAAAACGGTAACTAACATAACCTTCCAACATTTCTTTTGGCAATATAAATCTCTCGAATATCATATGTCATCTCAACACATTAGAAATATCAAATGTAGTCTCAAACGGGTAAGGAATACCATATAAATTTCATGTCTCAAAAAAGGGAAAACTCATGAATATTCGGACTTCTAGCGATATTACATATGATTATGTCGAGGTCGTACGACCCGATCCAGAGTGGTGTGTACACTGCCGAGGGTCGACCGATGCGAACCAGAGATGCATCTCAATATATTGTTGGGGCGTTCGGCCCGATCCACAAGAAAGGAAGGAACTTATCGAATTACGGGTCACGTGCTTACAATACAGGTACAAGCGAATAAAGTGGATATAACCTTTACCGTTTATCAAATATTTCACCAAAAACTCAAGGTGATAAGGCTCGACCTAATATATATATATATTTCTAAATCAATTTCAAATTATAAATTCAATTAATCAAACTAGCAGATTGGGTTCAAATAACTCAAATATAAATGATTGAGTCCTAAGTCTACCCGGACATAAATATGCTTTAGCTATGTACATACTTTCATTACCTCGTGCGTACGAAACACCCACAACTAGTAGCACATAATATTTTTTAACACATACGAGGTAGTTCCCCCTTACAAAATTAGACATGAGACTTACTTCACCCTGAAGTTCTAATAATCAGCTCCAAATGCCTCTCTAATACCTTAACCAATGCCCATCGATCCGAAACTAGTCAAACAATGTGCAAATCAATCAAAATATACCACATATACTCATATTTAATTAATTTATAACAATCCCCAACTCCGCTCGAAAACTCAACAAAGTCAACCCTCGGACCCACATGCCCGTATTCCGAAATTTTTCGAAGATAGACATTGCCTATAACACCACGAACTCAAATATATAATTTATCCCTAATTTCATGTCCAATTTTGTGGTAAAAATCCAAAAATATAAATTCTAGATTTTCTTCAAAATCTCATAAATTTCACCAATTTCTATGTTCAAATCCATGTAAATTTCATGTATTTAACTCACAATATGTAGAAGTCACTTATCTAGTGATGGATGACGAAAAAGCTCCATCAAAAGCACCCCAAACTCGACTTCCATGGAAGATTTGAGATAAAATAAGCCAAAACCCATTTTTAATCTTATACACTGCCAGACGACCTTCATCGCAAACGTGAAAATCCCCTCGCGTTCGTGAAACACATCTAGCTTTAGCTCCCAAACTCATCTACGTGAACGCGAGAAAGGGCATGCGAACACGAAGCTTTACGAGCCTGCCTATCGCGAATGCGAAGACCAAGTCAGACGCCATGCTAGCTTCTTCATCGCGAATGCGAACATCGAATCGTGAATGCGGAGCCTTGCTCCCCAAACCTTCGCGAATCACGAGACCCAGTCCAATCACACCAACAAGTCCCAAAATATAACACGAACTTGCTCGAGGCTTCATATCACGCTAAACAACATCAAAACTACGAATCGACGATCATAACCTTCTTTCAACTTTCAAACATTCAAACTTTGACGAACACATATGATTCATAATTAAACATTCTGGAATGACGCCAAATTTTACGCACAAATCACAAAATCACGATACAAATCTATTCTAAGGCTTAGAACCTTAAACATACATCGATAACACCAAAATACACTTCAAACCAAACTAAGAAAATTCTAAAACCTTCAAAATGCCAACTTTTCATAATAAGTATCGAAATGATCTTGGACCACCCGATACTCAACACGGACATACGCTCATATCTGAAATCGTACGAACCTATTGGAACCTTAAAATCACGATTTCGAGGTTGTTTACTCAAAAGTCAAACCTTAGCGAACTCTTCCAATTTAAATCTTCCGAATTGATAATTTTCCTTTCGAAACAGCTCTCAACTTCCCAAAATTAATTCCGACCACACGTACAACTCATAAAATATGAAATGAATGTATAACTCATAAACAATTCCTACTCACGACCTTGAACCGTCGAACCTTTGAGCTCAAAACTATAGGTCATGTTGTTAGCACAAATCACAATATATTTGGATCTTTCCCCAAAAATGTTTTTGTGAGAACTCCAGAAAAAGAAAAAAAAAAGACCCGAGTAGAACTCGGTGAAGTAAGACGGTAAACTGGAGATTTGGTATCCTCAAAATAATAGTATCATATATCCATTTCAGATAGCGATCGGAAAAGAACTGTCAGAATCCCAACTCGGCAAAAGCTCTGCGGTATGCAAGCCTGAATCTATTCAATTGAATGTTTTTTTGACCTCTTATTTCCGGTCATGTTTTCGGGAAATATATATGAATTCATAATCTTATGAAAATGCGATTAGTATTTATGTTTTTTTAATTCAATTCCATCCAATCAATCGAAGGTTCACTCCATTTAACCTCTTCGTTATTTTCTGAAAAATTCACGGTCAGGTTATAATATATGTGATCTGATTTTAAATAAGTTGGTAATTTTCTTAGTTTTTGCGTGAATTACCACGTAGTAATTCGAATTTTTGATTGATGCTTGATTGCTTTTGCTTTTGTAATTGAAAGGGCTTTTTTTTTTTTGAATAGTATGGACTTAGATATTTTGCTTTCTTTTAATTAGTTAAGTTAATCTTAATCTCTCTCTTTATGATGTTAATTGGTTTTATTTTTTGTTTATTCTTAGTTTTAACCATTTTGTTCGTGGTTTTTGTGCTTTTTCTTCTAATGGATTTTGAGGTCTTATTATGTGGTACTGGTATCTTATCTGAATTTCAGAATTTAGTACTTTTCCATCCTTCTTGCTTGAATTAGCTCGGAGAAGTTTGACGTTATGGTCTGAAACTAGCCGGTTGATTCCCTGCATTTTTTTCCCACTACGTAATGAAGAGAGGTTCCCTTTTTTACTCTGGATAACAAGGACTTTAAAACATTTTGCTCCAGGATTCAGCAAGTTCAACTTTTGGATATTTTAACATTGAAACCATTGCACATTAGAAATAATGTTTAAAACTTAGTGTATATACATATATCGGGTCCAGTTGAACCCGTTGACTATATGCTATATTCATCACTGTTTTGCCGACGGTCTATCGTAAAGGCTGCGTACATCCTACCCTCCCCGGTCCTCACCTGTGGGATTACACCGGGTTGTTGTTGCATCACTGTTTTGCGCTTCTTTTTTGTTGGTTCAATTCAGATCTGCCTATTTTATGAAGTTAATTAGTGTCTAATAGTGTCCTATGATTCAAGAGAGAGATGTATGGGGTGGGGTGGGGGG